>CAWUFW010017996.1:0-239573 GCA_963921515.1 Calotriton arnoldi
TAGGTGGAGTTGGGGGTGTGTTCTTGTTCCATTTTTTCCCCCTGTATTTATTGGCTTTGTCATTGCTTGTTTGGCCCTCTTTTTTTGTATTTTTTCATTTGTGATTATTGTGCATGTTGGAGTCGTTCTTCTGACAGAGTAGGACGTTGCAGTTATCTCGTGCGCGCCTCTCCGAGTCGTTCCCGCTGTGTTTCAGCTCGGTTTCATATGCGGCGTACGCGTCGGTCGCGGTGTATTGTGTTTGTTCGGCTGGGTTTTGTATGCGTGTCAGTCGTACGGCTTGGGCTCCGTGCGCATCGGTCTGCTTTTGCACCCATTGCATCGTACTGCGCGGGTCGGAGTTCGCGGGTACGTTTCGTTCGGGTTTCTTCCTGGTGCGTGTCGGTCGGTTCGATTCGCGTGGTTTCCCGGCCGGATAGCTTGTTTCCGCCCGGGTCGGTCGTTCGCCTTGAGTTCCGTACGAGTCGGTCGTGATTCACATGCATTTCATCGTACTTCCCAGGTCGGGCAACGCCGGTACGTGTCGGTCAGACTATAATCCCGTACCGAGTCGGTCGGTATTTTTTCCGGCCCGAATCGGATTCGGCCCCTTAGTGTATTGAGACTTGGTGGGGGTGCTTGCCAGTGCCACTAGACTGCTTTGAATGGCACTTTTTGTGCCCTCCTTGCATACTTCAGTTGGAACCAGTTCAGAGAGCTGTTGGCTCCCGCTCTGGCACAAAACTGGACAAACGACATGGGAGAATGCTCCCCACTGTCCAGCCCCTCATGTGGGAGGGACCCCTGAATCGTCCCAACCCTTTCCTTAGGGTACTTAAGGGCGTACCTGTGGGTGGTTCCTTAGATTCGTCATGGGACAAGATTCAGATCCGATACCACTTCATCTTCAACCATCTGGGCACTTTGGACTTTGCTGGACTTCGCTTTGGGAACCAAGACTGCAACTGGGAAGACTCCTGCTGCTCCTGGTCTCATCATCCTGCTAGTCTTCTGCGTCGTCTGTGCCTGTGCTCCATAAAGGTTCTCCTACAGGCCTGTGGACATCCAAGTCGGTTCACTGATAGAATATTGATGGAAAAACATCGATGGTAAAAATATTGAGAAAAAATATATAGATTGTAAAAATGTCGACTTCCTATACTTAAACAGGTAAGTACAAAAATATTGAATCAAAAATATCGAAGTTAAAAATATGGATGTAAAAAATATCGATTTAAAAATATAAATAAAATAAAATAATATATATTAAATATATCAAATATTAATATTACCTTTAACAAAATAAATTTAAATTAATATACATTTTAACTAAATATAAAAATTAAACTTAATTTAAAAAATATAAACATGCAAACATAATAATTCATACATATACATATATTTACTTTAAAATAATTTATTAACAATTATCTTTATTTAGGGGCCCATTACGATACCCGGCGTAAATAAATCCGCCAGGCATGGAAGCGGCAAAAATCCGCCCGCACACACCGCCTGAACACCGACCACGCCATTACGATTACACAAACCGAAAACCGCCATCGGCGGAAAAATCACACAAAATACCGCCCGCCAACGTCCGAGTCGGAGTCAAACCGCCCGCCACGGACGGAAACACGCACGACAACACAAAACCGCCCGCCCTCACGGCCGACACACCGCACGTGAAATTACGATCGCACCGACATGAGCGCGGAAAACCCACAAATATACCACCCGCCAGCGCAAACAACGCCGATGAGAATCGACACGGCAGAAGCCATGGCGCCAACGTACCTGCACAGAAACCATCCGCACACAAAACCAATAGCACACAACATGGCCAACAAGTCCACACAGCAAGGCACGCACAAATACACAAGCACAGTACACATCCCGAAAACACCCCCGGACAAACAAAAAATACAAAGGCCAGAACCCCAGACACAACACACCTGAAAACAACAGACCATGAGGACACACCCACATAGGTGAGTACAAAAGCAGCACTCCCACAGACCACAACCCCTTGCTACATTGCAAACTAGAGAGGAGAGGACACAGTGACACAGCAAGGACAGCAGCACACCACAGAAACGCACACATCACAACCACCACCACCACCACCACCACCAAACACCGGCACCACAAACCCCCTGCACAATACACAACACACACCGCACCAGCACCACAAACACCATGGCACCACAAAGAATGCCCAAGTACACGCCCATTGAGCTGACGGTGATGGTCGACGAGATCATCAAGGTGTACCCACAAATCTATGGGAACATGGTCCAGCACACACCACTAGCCACCAGAAACAGAATGTGGAACCGGATCGTAGACCAGGTCAATGCAGTCGGGACCCTGCCCAGGAACAGAGGTGAAATAAACAAACGTTGGAATGACGTAAAGAGCCTGGTCAAGAAGAAGGAGGGCAAAAACAGAGAGCTGGCTGCCGTCACTGGCGGAGGGAATCCCGCACTCTTTAAGACCTTCAAAGCGTGGGAGGAGAAGGTGCGAGTCATAATACATCCGGAGATCCTCGCCGGATTAGCAGGGGAGTGGAGGCTGGTAAGTACAAACTAATGTATACCAGCACACCGCTATGTACTCACATGCGCAACTACCATGCCACAGCTCCCAGGGACAAACACCCCCATGTCCAGCACACAATACACAACACATCACACACACATGCAACAGACACCACCACACACAGCCCAAACCGAACAACTGTAAGATGCGTGGGGACATGTGTACACTCAGCCAGCCACGTAACCACCAACAGGTCCCCAAATATGCCAGAAGCGCCACAACGAGCACCCACCACACCCATGTGTCCGCCACAGCTGCACTAACCGACAAGTAACAGGTAAGTGGCAGGAACACAAAGTGCAGTGGGTGGGAGGGTGGACAGCCCAAGTACAACACACACCAGGCCCCAGTCCCACAGCACAGCAAGGAGGAGCATCCCCCACACCCCACAGCCACGTGTCAGCCACCGCAGTGCACAACGACAGCCGAAAGGCAGACATCATGGTCCACAGCAATCGGTGTCAGTGGGTGTCCAGCCACCCCACGACCCACAACACCCCCCACCCCCACAGACCTGCAACATGGAGCACCCCCGCTTAGAGCCATGTGGCATCCAGTACAGTGCACGCACGAACAACTTGCAGGTGGGAAACTGGACAGGGCTGGATTACTGGAGGCATGAGGACCATAACACGACCAACACATGGGACATGTCACGTAGCAGACGAACACGCAGCACCGCCCACCGTCACGAACAAGTGAACAATGTGCACACGGACATGAACAACAGACTCACACCCCACATGACCCATCACAGACATAGCAACACCCAAGGAGCCACGTCTGCATGCACAAGCCACACTGAATATAGTCCCACACGGCAGCCACTGTGCAACTCATCACACACAACCGAAACACCATTGAAGTCCTGTCCATGTAGCCCCTACTGCCTGTCAACCACACACCCCACAACTACGCCTATGTAAGACAAACAACACTAGACGCAACAGAGCGGAACAACATAAATGCACACGAACACCACTGAACCCATCAAACTCACTGACACACCATGCACATACAACATACCATCCATCCCATCCGTCAGCCCCAGTCTCATGAAAGGCATGTCATCCGCACAGCTGCCACACATACAGCAGTCACGCTAAGATACATGCCCATGACCAACCATGTGCCAGAAGTCAATGAAGCGCACGACACACTGTGAGCAACAACACACAACATGGGCCACACCCCCCGAGCACTGCAGTGATGCACATGGCACAGGGCAGCACGCACACCAAGGAGATGGGACAACTGCAATACGTTGGCTGGCACACAACCATCACTCACTCATAACGATGCATCCAATGCCATGTCCAGTAATCACAACAGACAGCAAATATGCAGGCCATGTCAAGCATGCACACACCTCAAACCATGCACTGTCATGCTGCCACAACACATGTCACGTTCGGCACCCATGGCTCACAGCATGTACCCCAAAAGCATATCCCCTCCCAAATGCGAATCTGGGGCATGGCCCCCATGTTGCCATATGCGTTCCTAAGCGTTCCATTTGAACCCCAAAAGCATATCCCCTCCCAAATGCGAATCTGGGGCATGGCCCCCATGTTGCCATATGCGTTCCTAAGCGTTCCATTTGAACCCCAAAAGCATATTCCCTCCCAAATGCGAATCTGGGGCATGGCCCCCATGTTGCCATATGCGTTCCTAAGCGTTCCATTTGAACCCCAAAAGCATATTCCCTCCCAAATGCGAATCTGGGGCATGGCCCCCATGTTGCCATATGCGTTCCTAAGCGTTCCATTTGAACCCCAAAAGCATATTCCCTCCCAAATGCGAATCTGGGGCATGGCCCCCATGTTGCCATATGCGTTCCTAAGCGTTCCATTTGAACCCCAAAAGCATATTTCCTCCCAAATGCGAATCTGGGGCATGGCCCCCATGTTGCCATATGCGTTCCTAAGCGTCCCATCTGAACACCAAAAGCAAAGTACAAACCAGACCCAGGATGGGCCAGGAGCCCGCATACACCAGAGTCACAATAAGTAGGGGCACAGCAACACACCCATCGGCATGGCCAATCCGTCCCATGCCACATGTGCACAGCACACAGTCCCATTGCCAAGCACACACAACTACAGATGCTACAGCCACACACACGCCTCCAGGAAACCCATGTACGAGATTGCACGAACTGTTAATGTCAGACGACAAATACATACTTCGCCAGGTGCAACACAATAACAAATCTCATTCTCTCCACAGGTGACGAACTGCTGGATGCTGGGGATGGAGCCAGCAGCCAGCACAGCCAGCCTACAAGCCCCCAACGAGGACACACGGATCTGGAGGATCTGTCCTCCTCTTCGGACACGGACCACCAAGCAGGCCCATCTGGTGTGGCAGGGCCCAGCCGCTCCCCAGGACCCCTCCTACCCACCAACCCATCATCCAGGGCTGCTGAACATTCCCAGACCCCTGCTGCCACTGTTGTTGCGGCCACACCCACGGTCATTGTGGCCACTACCACTGCCGCAACCGCCACCATCGCCGCACCGACCACCACCGCCGCCACCACCGCCACGTCTTCGCTGGCACCAGCCCCAGCGCAGGTGGTGGCCCGGCCGACTGGATCCACCCTGGGAGCCACAGCGAGGACCGTGGTGAGCAATGTGGCTAGTGGGCAGGCCGGTGGCAGCAGGACTGGTAGGAGGAGCAGGGTCAGGGAAACGCCAGCCTCCCTGGGAGCCATGCCCTGCCTCAAATGGCCAGAGTCCTTGGGGCCTATGAAGAGGCCCAAGGACAATGGGTCCGGTCTGCTTCAGACACGCGTGAGGTGCTGGGGGTGCTGAGGTCCATGGACGCCCGTATGGGCCAAATCGTGGACCTCATGGGACAGCTGGTGGTGGCGGTGAGGTCACAGCCAGGGACAGCAGCTCCCCTCCGCCACCACCTGCCGGGGCGCAGGGTGGAGCAGCAGTGTCCAGTTCCCCTGCGTCCACAGCCAGTGAGCACACCTCAACCACCAGCATGTCGCAAGCAGGCACCCCCCTCGCAAACGTGGAAGGGGCCGTCCGAGTGGAAACAGATCTCCCGGGAGGACTTCGCACGCTCCAAACGCAAGTGAGGCAGCCAGCCAGCCTTCCGCCAGCCTTCCTTGACCAGCCACTGCATTGACTTGGACTACGATCCCACTCCACACAGCCATCTGGATGGCATGTGTGTGTTGGACTATGGACATAGAACCAGTGGGTACACCCTGATCATCACGCAGCCATGACCGACAGCTCATTGTCACTGCACGCACCACTTTTGTCATCACCTTACACACAATCACATGTCACAGTTTGTAATAAATGCACCTTTTTCACTAACTGCTGTTTGTGCCCTGTGTTTTATTTGTACGGAATACAACGGCCACCTTGGGCGGAAAGGCACCTGATGCGTGGCATGGCAATTGAATCCGGAGGGCCTGTAGGGACCTAGGGGTGGGAGACAGAACAGGAGCACATTCAATGAGTGTGTCACACACCCATCACACAGTACATGTCAACAACTACAAGCAATGTACACACATCGCACAGAGCAATAGGGCACAATGCCACAGCCACCAACAGTGGCATACTACCCTGGCCATGGAGCGTTGACACACAGCACGCAGTGAACAAACGGCCACCCTGACACAGCACACACACACCTGCACAGATACAGCCACATCAGCCGTCGTACATGGACACTCACCGTCAAGTGAAGTAGCGGGCGATGAGCTGCTGCCGCACATTACCAGCTTCCTCCTCTCCGCTGTCCTCCTCACTCGAGCTGTCCTGGTCTGCGGGCTGGGGCCCTGGTTGAACTCCGTCATCCACGATGAGGGGGATCTGCTTCCGAATGGCCAGATTGTGCAGCATGCAGCACGCCACCACTATCTGGCACACCTTCTGTGGGGAGTACGCCAGCGCACCCCCGGTGCGGTCCAGGCACCTGAACCTGGACTTGAGGAGGCCAAAGGTACGCTCGACCACACGTCTGGTCCTCCCATGTGCCTCATTGTAGCGATCGTCTGCTGGGGTGCGAGGATTCCTCAATGGACTGAGCAGCCATGCCCCATTCGGGTACGCAGAGTCACCTGGGTGTGAGGGACACAGAGAACCGTTGCTATTCCAACTGGACAGGGGACAGCATCGCACAACCAGCACGCTACACCACTCCACATACTCACCGACAATACAGGCACGATCCTGTTGCATATTGGACATCAGTCGTGGCAAGATGCTGTTGCGCATTATGTGTGCGTCATGGGCCGAGCCTGGGAACTTTGCACACACGTGGGTGATCACCATGTCCGCAAGGCACACCACTTGCACATTCAGGGAGTGCGTGTGCTTCCTGTTGCGGTACAGGTGCTCAGTGGCCTGTGGTGGAACAAGGCCGACATGTGTGCAGTCAATGGCTCCAACGACGTGTGGGATTCTGCCAAGGGCATAGAATGCACCCTTCACTGCCGCCAATTCACGAGCCCTGGGGAAGCGGATGTACCTGTTTAGGTACAGCATCATGGCTGCCAGTACATCCCTCAGCACCTTGCTGAACATGGGCTGGGACATCCCTCCTCCAATGCCCACTGTGTGCTGGAATGACCCAGTGGCGAAGAAATGCATACACATCACTGACATGACTGAGCAAGCACATGAGCCACAGCCCAGCTGTCAAGCTGGGACGGCACGGCCACAATACACTTACACAGGTCTCCCAACAATGGCAATGGCTAGTGATACAAACCACTGCCATGTGCATGCACATGGGGATCTAGGCCCCAATGACTTGCGGGCGTGCTGATGGGGACTGACTGCATATCCGTCAAGCGGCAACGCCACGGCAACATGAATGTCTGCTGAGCATGGAACTGCTTCCGCGGCTGGATGAGTATGGCACATGACGACGACGATGTGGGCACAGGCTGAGCGGCCAAAACAAGTGGGACCTGTGGCACGAGGGGACATGAGACAGTAGTAGGTGTCAGCACTGCACCCTATGTACAGCACTGTACGGATCACACCTCCCGAAACATTGACAGGTGTCCACATTGACAGCCCCATGCCAAGACGGCTGTGTGCTTGCAGTCACACGTCACAGGTGAGAGGTTACATTGCACGTGCCAGGTGGCAGACGTACATAGTGGGAGCTGGCATGTGTGTGCATGTGTCTCCTGTTCAGGATCCACCAGATGGGCGCTGACTCTGTACTGACCATTGGACACAGCATGTTCCGTGGAAGGCTTGTGTGTGTGGGATGGTGGCACTGGATGTGCCTCCGTTGGGTGGGGGGCCATGCACAGGGCGGGTACGTCGA
Organism: Calotriton arnoldi; assembly: GCA_963921515.1. Lineage (NCBI taxonomy): Eukaryota > Metazoa > Chordata > Amphibia > Caudata > Salamandridae > Calotriton > Calotriton arnoldi. Next base: position 7,894 of record CAWUFW010017996.1, read on the forward strand.
TGATTGCGCATTGTTGGTCACGGTGGGTGCACCAACTGAAGATGTGTTGCCCTGTGTTCAATTCCTATGTCCGCATGATGATGGACTGTAGATGTGGGCAGACTACACATTGGTCGATGTGCTGTCTATATGCATGTGCCTTCACACCAGGCACAGCTGCCCCTGCACATGTGACCCCTGCTGGACTCGCTGCTGGGTCTGTGGAGCTGATGCACCTTCTGCGCGTGGGCGGACAGCTCTCCTCACTTCCCTCATTGCGCATGTCATGACTTTGCCGCAGGTGACATGGATCATGGAGGGCCCACATGTACGCGTGGGTAGGCTACACATGATTGTACACTGGTCGCCACCCCAGTCAGTGTTTCGAATGGGAAGGTTGTCGTGCTGGTGGTATGTTCGATGTGGCGGATGGGCGGGCCTAGGTGCGGGCTTACATTCCGGACATGGGGGGTAGTTGGATTGGCGACTAGTTGCAGTACACACGGGACACGTCTCTTCCTTTCCACATCTGGGTCATCCCTTGTACTTACTGACAGTGATACAGTCATCTTCGCCCCAGCCCTCATGTCCTCCCTCGCTCCCCCAATATGCATGCTCACCTGCGAGGCTAGCGCCTGCACAGGCAGCCCCAAGCTCGCACCAGAGAGGGCAAGGAGTGTATGTGTGGGTCCAGTTGCACGAGTGGGCTGTCTCAGGGTATGATGTGTGGCGGGACGCCGTCCACCTGCGTGGTGCCCCAAATGGAGACCCGGCCTGCATGGACTATGCATCACAGTCTTCGCCTTCCGGATCCGCCACCTGCGACACCCAGTGGCTGTGGCTGCCCTTGCGGCCAGGCCGCGTCCGTCTGCGGCTGATGGCCCACACATTCACTCTTTGGCCTCTCTGGGGAGGGCTCGGGGGTGGTGGCGCACGCGCTTGCACTTAGTCGCAATGGCATGTGGCGTGGTTGGTATGATGGGCAATGGATGGGATGGTGCGAGCCACCTCCCGTGACGTCAGTGCTGCTCGTGCTGTGGTGCGTCCCCCTACACTTCCATTTGACTTGTGCCATGCTAGACGTTGAGGTTCTATTGCCTGCGTGATATGACCAGGAGGAGCGCGAGGAGACCTCTCACACACCATGCTCCACTGCCATCCCGTGCCCTGTATCGCCTGTGCGGATTGACTATGTTGGGGTTACACCTGGTCGACTGGGGCTGTGTGTGCCTTGTCAAGGGGCATGGCGGGCGCACAACAGGATCCAGCTTGTCCACAGAGGGTGGGCTGAGGTGCGCCTGGTACCGCTTTGTACATGTGCCCGGCTGCTGTGCACACACGTGTTCACTCCCCCCGACAGGTGTCCTCTCACGATGCCCAGGGAAGCGGTGGTGTACTGTTCATGACCCCTCCCAACACGGCGTGCTCCAACTTGGCATGTGCGCATCTACCCGTCGCACCCACCCACCTGAGCACTGCGTCCATACGACTTCACACGACACATGTGTGTCTTCCACAGTAGTGCTACTCATTTGCGTTGACATCCAATACCAGTGGACTACATGGTCATGTCACGACTGCCGTGTACTTCACATACTCTCATCCTCTCTCATTCGTACTTGTGAAATGAGTCAGCGGAGACAGTTTTGGTTTCAAACATTATATTGAGTCTTCTGTCCTCTGTGATGCAGTATAGTGGACACTACTGGCAGCGGAATACATGTTGAGGATATACTGAGCATGATTGCAAATGGGATAGGGTGTGGGGTTACATGTGATTGGCTGTTGCATGTGGGATGTGGGCTTCAGAGTGACATCTGCTTGGCCAAGGCTGTGCTAATGTACATTTACGTATAGCTGCGGAGCTGCGGACTTTGACACAGACGGTATACATGTAGCCTACCAGACCGCTTGGCATCATGGGCACAGTCCATCTCAGTTCCATGTGACAGGTTTGCTGCGGTTGTTCCTCATGCACGCGTGCATGTGAGATGACATCAGGGCATGTGCTTGCGTGCATGCAGCGGCGTGCCACTTGTTGTTGCACTGTGGTGGTTACTGGACATGTCACAGTCACTGGGGTCGTGTTGTTGTTGTATGCACTTGTCGTCCATGCAAAGGTCCTGGTATGGGATTCCCGGGGCGGGGGTGGGAGGGGTGCAGCACCCACAGACTCCAGGCGACCTATTCATGTCCACTGAGCGGTGTGTGTGTCCATGGGCGCTGGATCCATGTCGTGTCCTGGTTGTTCGTGCAGTTCCGTCCATGTGGGTGCGATACACAGAGCCCATGCCACTGCCTCCCACGATGCATGCGGTGTTCCTGGATGTGATGGGGAACAGTGTGCATGTCCCGGTCATATCCGATGTCATGGCGATGTCGTTGATGGTGTGGTTACAGTTGCCGGTCGTTTGGTATGGCTGTTGTGGTGGTGACTGGCCAGTCCGTGCGGAAGCTAAGCATGGTTGCGGGGTTGGACATCATAGGTCACTCGGGGAACCTGCGTTGTGGTCCGACGAATTGACAGGTTGTCAGGTATGCGATGCCGTCCAGCAGGGCTTCCATGTCATTGGTGGTGTACATGTTTGCCAGCCAATGTAGCGGATGGTGGCTGTCAAGGTGTTGTTCGTAAGTTGTCCCTTGGAGGACCATGATGGGGCATGCTGGGTGACATTCGATGTAGCTGTTCTCGATGATCCGTCGTGTGGAGGCACAGTGATCCCATTTCAGTGCGGGTGCGATGTTGGCCACATACGCCATGCCCCCATAGGCAGAGCAGGCCCTGTCGTGTGCGTCCAGAGGGAGGAGTAGTGGTAGCAGGTCCGCCTTCAGACATGCCGGGTTGGAGAGGCATATCTCGACGGGATGCTGGTAGGGACACCTCCGACAGTAGAAGACGGGCATGACGCAGCTGAACAATGTGATGCGGTAAGTCAGTCGGTAACTTACGTTCAGCAGGGACAGGAGATCGCATCCCAATGTATGGAACAGGTTGGTTTTGTACAGCTTGAGCTGTTCGGCGTAGTTGGGTAGGTGTGTTGCGGTTGCCATTTCGCAGCGGTTCGTTGAGGTGGCGTGCTCCGGCTGTGTGTGCAGTCTGCAATGTGCACGCTCCGAGGTTGCTGTGAGCTCTGTGTAGTCGTAGGGAGACAGGACTTGTGTTCTGTTTGCTTGTTTGGAGGACACGGGCCCTCTTCCCACATGCTTCTCAGACAGTTCAAGGTCAGTGATGTGTGACTCCTTCCAATTAACTTGCATGTGGCCGACATGGGGGAGTGTTTTCTTCTTTCTTCCCCGTCCGTTGTGTGCTTCTGTGATATGCGCTATCTGCCCTGTGGTCGGTCTCTCGGCATGCCTGTGTTGGTCTATTCTTGGACAATGGCTGTATTCACCGGCTTCTGTCGTAGGGCTGTGGTTTCGGAGTTGGAATGGAAGGTCATTCAGTGCTGTCTGCTCTCCCTTGTGTGGGCGGCAGGCTGCCTTTCCGCTCTGCGTTGGGCCTTGTGTGTGAATGTTATTCTTGGGCCACCTGTTGTCGGTCCCCGGGCTCTTTGGTGTTCCGTTTTATATGTCTTGTTCATATGTGCAGGGTGGTATGGGTGTTTCAGTGTGGTACTGGCGTTCCTCTTCCCGAAGGGGCCCTGCTTCTCCTAGTTGGTGTTGCCACCGCTGTGTGCTTCGCCATGTTTGTTACACTGGGGTGTGTCCTGCTGTTGCGTGACTTCACTGACATGTGTGCGTCGGTTGTGTGGCGTTGGGTGTTGTCCGTGAATTGGGCGTTGGGGACATGTCTGTGGCAGGCCTGTCACGTGTCATGTGCGTTCGGGGTGGGGCTGATGTGTGTGCTGCTTGGTTGTGTCCCTGTGTCTGTGTGCGACGCATGCATGGCGCTGCGGTTGGCCTCTGCGTTGTGCGCATGTGTGGCGGCGTCATCGGCGCTTTGGGGCCGTGACGGGGTGGTTGGTTCCTAGTCCCAGGTGGTGTGTACACATGTGTTCCGCGATGTTACGATTTGGCCTGTGTGTCATATGTGGATGCAATGGTGGATGTGTAGTGTACACGCGCTGGTGGGGGTTGTCCGCTTTTTCCGCCCTTGCACTGTGTGCGCTGTTTGCGTGCACTTGTTGTGTGTGTGCCTACCTGCGTCTCCGCGGTACGTTGCGTCCTTGGTGGTGCATCAGCAGAAGCATGGGGAGGGCCTGCAGTGCTGGATTCATGCTCGGGGAGCCGCTTCTTCGTTGTCCGTGCTCGGCATCCGTGTTACCGCTTCGGTTTGTCGTACGGTATCTCTTGGCCGTGGGAGCCGTTTGTTTGCGGCATCGTAATTTATGCGCCGGGCGGGACGTGTTTCGTCGGACGGTGTGTGTCAGTTGGGCTGCGCCGCTACGTGTACGGGCGCACTTTGATGGCGGACGGTGTTGCTGGCTTGCCGGCGGTGTTTGGCCTACTTTTCGCATCGTAATTGGACGGGCGTGTGGACTGCTGCGTGCCGGCGGTAACTGGTGCTTTTTGCATCCGCCAGCACGGCGGTGGTGCTTCCGCCCGCCATCGTAATGTGCCCCTTAATTTTTAAACTTTTAAATTATATAAAAATAAGATATATACATATATCAATAATTTTAAAAAAAACATTCTATAATTAATTAAAACATTAAACTATTAAAACAAAATTAAAACGTACATTTCGCAATACAATAAATACAACAGTAGGGAAAATGCTGGATAGCGAAATAATAAAATTTCCAATTCCAACTGCAATGAGTGCAACAGTAGAGAAAATGTTGGAAAGCGGAGGGGTAAAAATGACTATTCCCACTCCAGTGAGTGCAACAGTAGGGAAAGTGTTGGATAGCTGAGGGGAAAATTACTATTCTCACTCCAGTGAGTGCAACAGTAGGGAAAGTGTTAGATAGCAGAGGGGTAAAAATTACTATTCCCACTCCAGTGATTGCAACAGTAGGGAAAGTGCTGGATAGCAAAGGGGTAAAAATACTATTCCCACTACAAAGAGTGCAACAGTAGGGAAAGTGTTGGATAGCAGAGGGGTAAAAATTACAATTCATACTCCAGTGAGTGCAACAGTAAGGAAAGTATTGGATAGCGGAGGGGTAAAAATTACTATTCCCACTCCAGTGAGTACAACAGTAGGGAAAGTGCTGGATAGCGGAGGGGTAAAATTTACTATTCCCACTCCAGTGAGTGCAACATTAGGGATAGTGCTGGATAGCGGAAGAGTAAAAATTACTATTCCCACTCCAGTGATTGCAACAGTAGGGAAAGTGCTGGATAGCGAAGGGGTAAAAATTACTATTCCCACTTCAAACAGTTCAACAGTAGGGAAAGTGTTGGATAGGAGAGGGGTAAAAATTACTATTCCCACTCCAGTGAGTACAACAGTAGGGAAAGTGCTGGATAGCAGAGGGGTAAAAATTACTATTTCCACTCCAGTGAGTGCAACAGTAGGGAAAGTGCTGGACAGCGGAAGGGTAAAATTACTATTCCCACTCCAGTGAGTGCAACAGTAGGGAAAGTATTGGATAGGTGAGGGGTAAAAATTACTATTCCCATTCCAGAGTGCAACAGTAGGGAAAGTGCTGGATAGCAGAAGGGTAAAAATTACTATTCCCAATCCAGTGAGTGCAACAGTAGGGAAAGTATTGGATAGCCGAGGGGTAAAAATTACTATTCCCACTCCAGTGAGTACAACAGTAGGGAAAGTGCTGGATAGCGGAGGGGTAAAAATTACTATTCCCACTCTAGTGATTGCAACAGTAGGGGAAGTGCTGGATAGCGAAGGGGTAAAAATTACTATTCCCACTTCAAACAGTGCAACAGTAGGGAAAGTGTTGGATAGGAGAGGGGTAAAAATTACTATTCACACTCCAGTGAGTGCAACAGTAAGGAAAGTATTGGATAGCGGAGGGGTAAAAATTACTATTCCCACTCCAGTGAGTACAACAGTAGGGAAAGTGCTGGATAGCAGAGGGGTAAAAATTACTATTCCCACTCCAGTGAGTGCAACAGTAGGGAAAGTGCTGGATAGCGGAAGGGTAAAAATTACTATTCCCACTCCAGTGAGTGCAACAGTAGGGAAAGTATTGGATAGCGGAGGGGTAAAAATTACTATTCCCATTCCAGAGTGCAACAGTAGGGAAAGGGCTGGATAGCAGAAGGGTAAAAATTACTATTCCCAATCCAGTGAGTGCAACAGTAGGGAAAGTATTGGATAGCGGAGGGGTAAAAATTACTATTCCCACTCCAGTGAGTGCAACAGTAGGGAAAGTATTAGATAGCGGAGGGGTAAAAACTACTATTCCCACTCAAGTGAGTGCAACAGTACAGAAAGTGTTGTATAGCAGAGAAACAAAAATTATTAACATTTAAACAATTAAAAAAAAATCTTAAAAATAAAAAACAATATTTTAAAAATATACAAATAAATATATTAAACATATAAAAAGAACACATATAATGTTAATTACATATAACAAAAAGGTACAAATATTATAAAAAAGAAGTTAATAAATACATTTGTAAACAATATTTATTTAAAAGGAGCAAATATTAACAAACAAACAAATTATTTAAAACATAAATGTATTTATTTTATTTCCTACCCTATAACACCACACAAATAAAAAAGACATCAACATTTTTATTTACATTTATTTCCATAATTAACATAATTAATAAAGAATTTAAAATATATTATTAATAAAAAAAGATAATAAACATTCATTGAGTACACATTCTTTAACACTGTAATATCCACAACACACAAATAAAATAACTACACAATTACCATCATTAATTACTAATTAATTAATTTAAATTAATTAACAACTAATTAATAATTCATCTTTAAAAAATAAATTACTTCCCACCCTTCAGACTATTTATACCTATAAACACCACAATGCACACCTAAATTAATTACACAATTACCATAATTAATTACTAATTAATTAATTTTAATTAATTAACAACTAATTAATAATTGATCTTTAAAAAATAACTTACTTCCCACCCTTCACACCATTTATATCTATAAACACCACAACACAAACCTAAAATTAATTACACAATTACCATAAATAATTACTAATTAATACATTTAAATTAATTAACAACTAATTAATAATTCATCAATAAAAATAAATTACTTCCCACCATTTACACCTATAAACACCACAAAACACACCTAAAATTAATTACACAATTACCATCATTCATTACTAGTTAATTAATTTAATTTAATTAACAACTAATTAATAATTCATCAATAAAAAATAAATTACTTCCCACCATTTACACCTATAAACACCACAACACACACGTAAAATGAAATACACAATTACCATAATTAATTACTAATTCATTAATTTAAATTAATTAACAGCTAATTAATAATTCAGCAATAAAAAATAAATTACTTCCCACCCTTCATACCATTTACACCTATAAACACCACAGCACACACCTGATATTAATTGCACAATTACCATAATCAATTACTAATTAGTTAATTTAAATTAATTAACAACGAATTATTAGACAATTATTAATAAATTAATTTACACATTTAACACTATAACATCACAATTAAACAAATATGAATAAATAAAAATTATTCAATACATTTTATATAATTATTACTTACCACCCTAATCCCCTATAAACCCACAACCCGCTACAGAACTAAAAACTCAAATTTCAAATAAAATAAAATTAATAACTACTATAAATAATCAATACATTTTATATAATTAAATTACTTCCCACCTATTCCCCTATAAACCCACAACCCCCTACGGAACTAAAAATACAAAATTAAAAAAAAAACACTTCTATATTTTTTAAATCGTTATTACTTACCTAAAATCGATATTCTTGACCACGAGGATTTTTCTGTCGATATTCCTGACCCACTTTATTTTTACCACGATATTTATGCAATTCGATATTTCTTCCTCGATATTCTTTCTCTGCACCATCCAAGACACCTGAAGGAATCTCCCTTGAAGTGAAGGAGTCACTTCCCTGCATCTGCAGGCACCGCAACGAAGCTCACCAGTCTGCTGTTCCTGAGCTCCTACGGACTTCGAAAGATTCAGCAACACAGGTGGTGGTTCTGCAACTCCCTTGAGGACTGCACTGTCTTCACAGCAAGTTTGAAGCCAGTATCCCTTGTCGGAACCTCTGGAGCAGTACCCCTGTGCACCGCGTCGACTTGCCGTTCACCAGAGATCTTCGGGCTCCAAGAAGCTCCAGTCTCAAGCATCTCCTGCAACCAAGATCTTTGCCTGCACCACATCCTCTGCACCATGGACCTTCATCCTTTGGTGAGCTGCTCGAGGTCCTCTTGCGACTCCTGTGCCTTCGGCCTGTGCGTCCTTTTGAGGGTCTTCTTTGGCTCCAGTGGGGTCCCATGCTTGCTCGGGGCCTGCTCTGACTTACCTGCTCGTGGTGAGTCACTTGGACCTTGCTGGTCCCGACACTGCCCCATTTTCGCATTCTGCGTTTGTTTACATCCGGTGTGGGAAAGCTTGTGAACAGCTCCTGGTCTTCCACAGCTTCGCCTGGTCTGAACAGCTGCAGCTCCAAGGGCACGTCAACTCTCCTGCATCTCCAACATCTGTGGGCATTAGTCTCCCGTGCCTCCTGGTCATTCCCGAGTGGCATAGAGTCTGTCCCGCTGCTTGCAGGTACTTCTCATCTTGAATCCACCTTTGAGTTCCACCGGACTCTTTCACCTCCTTCGCCAGCGGCATCTTCACTGAAGTCCTCCATTGTGGTCTATGGTGGTTTCCGACGTCACTTTGCACCTATGCACCCAGCTTCTCTTGTGTAGGTATCCTGGTTCCCGGGGTATCCACGGATGGGGTGACTCTCCAACCTTCCATCTTCCATGGGGTTTCTTCAGGGTCCTCTGGGAAGAGTCTTTCTTCTTAAAAACTGCTATCACGACTTACCCATTGACTTGTATTGAGCACACAGTTGTGTTCCCACTCTGCACACAGCCTCTGTGGGGTTCCTGGGTACTTACCATGGGTGGTTCCTTGGGTCCCCGGCTCTTCTACATCTTCTGTGTCCAGTCTCGACTTACGTTGTGGCTTACATTCCACTTTCTTAGTATATGGTTTGGTCTCCCCCGGAGACCACTGTGTATGTGTGCTACTTACATGTTATATTACTAAAGTATTGTGTGTATTGTTATTATATCTCTGTGTAGGAGATATTGCAATGTGCTAGTGAGTGTTTATAATTAATACATATTTTTATAACTACGCACTGTGCTTCTTTTTCACTTAGCCTACACTATATGATTAGCACTAGTAAAACAAACTGCTTTACACTCCTTCTGGACTAAGCCTGAAGGCAGCTCTCCACAGCTACCACTTAGAGAGCTTTCTAAGGTTGTCTAAGACCACTACAATCACCATAAGTGTTGTCTGGATTAGTGCAGGGTGAGCACCATATACTAAGCCAGCCTCCTACAACACCATTCCCACACATACAGCTCCAACAGCATAGGAGAGGAACCTGGAGATAATGCTCCATTATGCAGAGTTTCGTTTGTGCTCAAACTGAATCTATATATTTAAGTTACAGGCATGGACTAATTTATTTCACAATTGTAACATTGATGTATTTATATTGTGATGCTTTTACGAAACAGACTGTGACAATGACTTCGTTCAAGGGAACCCTCCCCAAACATAAAGACGTTTTACAAGACGCAGTGTTTTGTAATGACGAAGTTGAGATATCATTTTCACTCCATCACCTCACGACTCCACAACATTTTGGGGCACTCCATATTTATCTCTCCATTATTGAATTGACAACATACTTGGGGGCTGATGTACCAAGCACTAAGAATTTGCAAAACCAGTCAGAAACTGGTTTGAGATGACTAAATCAGTAGATAAAGATGTAGCAAGCATTACGAAACATGCAAATACAATTTAAATTCATAGAAATAGCAATCCTTAAAAAGTGATTTCGAATTGCCAATTTGCATATAATATGGGTAGGCTTTCCTGATTTCAGATTCTATTTGTTGCAAATTCTAGTAGTTTTTTCTTTTTTTCTTTTCCAATCGTTTAAAAATATGTAAAACATCTGTGGTTATCACTGTTTATTCTCTTTTACACCACAAAATCATAGGGATGTTTTTTTCAATGCTTAAAATTAAATTCTTTTTTTTCTTCCTTCCTTTGTTCCTTACTGTTGTCAATTTGTCGATTATTTCTCCCTTCTTTCCCAATCCTAGCACTATTCTTTGAACCCATTCCATGAATTTGCTCTTTTTTTTAACGAAAACTGAAAAGTTTTGATTGCTTTTCCCACCTCCATTGTTGACTATTTTCTCAGTAGTCAAAAACCTCTTCCCAACAATCCCACCCCATGATTCAGATTTGCATGAACGGAGATACATTTTCATCTCATTTAGATTTGATTGTAGAAGATAAAAGGTTAATGGTGGCCATTTGCCACACTTCCATACTGCTCTTTGTTTTATACAAATGTCAATGGTCTGATGAAAGAAGTTTTTCTACTTAGGACAAGAGAAAAAAATATATATTTTTTAATTATATTTTTATTGAGATTTCAGCTCATGATACAATAAACAAATACAGAAGTAAAGTGCGTAAGTGCTCAGTATAAGTTATAGTTGACGACAAATCATAAACATAGACATGGATCAATCTTAAGTCAGAGTCAGTATCAAAAAGAGAGAGCAATGAATTAAGAGTACATAAGATCTTGAAACATCTAAAGAGAATCGCAAATTGCACAGTTTCTAAAAAAACATTCTTTTTACCCAGATCCCGAACTAATTTCCTATGGAGTTCCAGCGTTTCTCGAATTTCCTAAGAGACCCTAATCTTAATGGGTAACGTCTCTCTAGTTCTTTAACTTTATGGAGTTTAGCTCTCCAGGCTTGAAAGGTAGGTAATTTGTTACTACACCAGTTTTGCAAAATTAATGATTTTGCCACCAAAGCGGATATAAATAAGCACTCTTCTTGCATACAATTCAGCGTTGCATTTGGAGAGCATCCCAGAACTGCAATGTAGGTATCAATAGTTAGGGATTGGCCTATGGTTGTTCTGAGATATTTCTCAATTTCTCCCTAGAGATACTTAATTTTTGGACAATCCCAGACAATATGGGACCAAGTGCCTCCTCCCTCCCTAGAGCAGCGAAAACACCTATCATCAATCTGAGGATATATGTTATGTAGAAATGATGGAGTCCTATATATTAACCATTTTGTGTAAAATTGCATTCGTTTAAAATTAGCACCTCTAATTACTGTAGCGTTAAGTTTGTTAATTCTACTCCATGTTGCTCTTGAGATCTGCAGATCTTCTTTTTTCCGCCATTTATCTCGTGCTTTTTCGTAGATAGCATCAGATTTGTTATCATTAAAAATTCTCACCCAAGTACTTACTGACCGCTTGTCAGAGGCTTCTAACGCTTCGCTTAAATCTAAACTTGCTGTTAATGTTCTAGCATCAATACTTTTTAGAAAATGCTTAATTTGGATAAATGACAATTTAAGCATGTCCCTGGAGTGCAGAAGCCCGATTTCTATCTCGGGCCACTTTTTCCAGGAATCTGAGTTAAGAAAGTCTCTCACTTGCCTGTACCCATTTTCCTCCCACTTCTTTAATACACCGGTTTGCAGCAGCTTATCCTCTCCGGTATAAAGATGAGCCAATCTTGTGGAGCCATTTATCTGGGGGATTCCGTAAAATGCTAACAATTGGGGTTTTTGTTTAAAAATCCGTTGGAGAACTTTATACCGCACTTTCTTCGGGTTCTTAACTATTCTCATTGGGTCTGTGATTTTGTACTCCTTTAAAATGTTATCCATAAAAAGATTATCCATCTCTGAAGAGTCAGACTGGGTAAAAAATCTGTAATTGTTGTGTGCAAAATCTGCGTGATAATATTCTCTTATATTTGGGAGGGACAACCGTCCCTCATCAATCGGGTAGTTTAAAGTGGCTAATGCTAGTCTTGGTACCTTGTTGACCCATAGGATAGATGTAAACAGACTATCCATCTCTTTAAAAAAAGACGTTTGTAGTGCACATGGGGCTGCTGAAAATAAAAAATTAAATAGTGGTAGGATTGTCAAACTTATAAGTGCCACCCTGCCTAATATTGATATTGGAAGTTGATTCCATTTTGCTAATAAGCGCTTAACTTTTTGTGCCAGGGGGATGTAGTTCAAACTGAATATCTCCTCTACCTTTACCGACACATATATCCCCAAGTATCTCTTCGGCCGAGAGTTATATACTAGTCTAAAGCTTGGGAGGAGTGTGTCAGCGGAGCAATTGCATAACAGAATTTCTGTCTTGGCCTTATTTATTTTATAGCCACTTATCACCTGGAATTCTGAAAAGATCAATAAAATTTCCTCCTGAATATGCGCCGTGGGATTTAAAAATAGAACGATATCATTGGCATAAAGTTTTATATTGGTCATGCCTTGTAGGGGCGCAGGGTGTGGTATTTTTTGTCTGAGAGCAATAGCCAGGGGTTCTAAGAATAGGGCAAATAAAATAGGGGATAGGGGACACCCTTCCCTTGTACCCCTGTTTATTCTACAAGTGCCCACATTTCTAGAGTTGATTGGTATTTGTGCCTGTGAACCCTTATATAAGCTCCTTATTAATTGTATAAATCCTTCTGCGAAACCAAATCTAGCGAGGATTAAGAAAAGACAGTCCCAGGACACCAAATCAAAAGCTTTCTCAGCATCTAAAAACCACACCTGAGCCTCTATGCTATTCTTATTAAAATAATCCAGTGCTTCTATTAAATATTTCGTATTAGTAGAAAGTTTCCTCCCAGCCACAAAGCCACATTGATCTACATTAATCAGTGAACCCACAATTCTATTGAGCATATTTGTAAGGAGCTTTGTAAAGATCTTATAGTCAACATTAAAAAGACTTATTGGTCTATAGGAGTTGATATTTTCCCTGTTTTTATCTTTCTTCAGAATGCTGACAACCACCGCTGTATGGAAAGAAGACAGGGGTACACCCCCCTTTAGTAAATGGTTAGCAAGTTTAAGGAATTGTGCATTGAGAGTTGGAGCGAACGTTTTATATAATTCAAGACAAGAGAAAAAATATTGAAGGGTTCTCAATACTTGAGCTCTGCACTGTTCCTTGCCTCGAGACACCAAGAAAGAACTGGGCAAATAAATGTATTATTACTGCCTGATCTGGGGCTATTCCTGTTCTGTGTTCTCATAAGGAAGACACCTGCTAAGGAATTAATATGCAAACTGTTAGCTATTGGGTCAGTGGTGATAGCACACTGTGCTGCCGCATGAAGAGGCAGAAGAGGTGATAAATGAACTTTATGACCTGCAGAAGTAAAGGTAGAAGAGGTTCTAGAGAATATACTTGATGTTGCTAGTAGTCAATCAACCTGTACTGCTCATGATGTCAATCCCCAAATTGAAATTGATAAGATAAAGAATAAAGCTATGATGCCAAAGAAGACCCCCGAACCTCTACCTGAACCCATACAGGTTATCTCTGATTCAGCTCAAAAAGTAAAAGGCTCGGTGGGCTCACCTAGAAGGATAGACCAGGAAGTATTCCCTATTTTCAAAACCCAGTTAAGTGGGGAGAAAGACAATGGGGCCGATTCCGATCTCGGTCGGAAGCTCTCCGAACGGGATCCGGCCGGAAAAAGTATGAGCCGTACGCTTGTTTTCCGACCGACTCGTACAGCTGTACGAGCGAGCGAGTACGACGCGATTGTACGCGTGTGTCCCGACCAAACCGTTTCCGGATCCCAACCGCTCTGACCGACTCGTACGGAAACGAATCGCACCACGCAATGGAGACGTCTTACGACCGAGCGAGTACGATGTACGCGTCGGACAGCCGGATCGAGTCGGAGCGTCCGGCTCGAAAAAGCTCCCGGAGCTGGACGTTGGGGGTCCGTGCCGGACCCCCCAAAACCCGTAGCCTTACGAGTCGAACACAGGGGAAGACCCATGGGTCTCCCCAACACAGGTATGTACGGTGCGGGTTGCACCGACGCGTACCCACTGTAGGGGGCGCACTTGTTCGCGACGTACCCATTCAGTCAATGGGAGCCCATGTACGCGTCGTACGACCGGCTCCCATTGACTTCAATGGGAGTCCGACCAAATCGAGTCCGGCAGCATGCGGCCGCATCGTACTCGCTCGGTCGGACTGCAGGACTCCGGCTCTGTCGGAAAACACTCCGGATCCGGCTCGGTCGGAGAGCTTTCCGACCCAGATCGGAATCGGCCCCAATGTCTTAGGAGCCTCGCTCCTGGAAAAAAATGGGAGAAATGGGAAAAAGGAAAAGAATAGAGGGAAAAAGATGAAATCAACATGAAGATTCTCAAAAAAGAAGCAAAGGAGAATTTGTTTTAAAGAAAACATCGAGGTTTCAGTTAGTACGGAGACTTCCCCCCAGCCCCTGCAGAATACATCACGAGATATGAAGCTGGAGGATGAAATTGATTTTGTGAACCCTAAAAATAAAGATCTAACAACAGAGTCGATGATGGTCTATGAGGCCTCCCCCTCGAATATTGCACACTCCACAGGAGATTGTGCTAATACCATAATAGAGGGGCTTCCATTACCTATAACAGTGGAGCAGTCGAGGCCAGTTAACCTTCTCTCATCAGTGCTTAACCCCCTGGCTGTCCCCTTCCCTGACACTGTAAAAATAAGAGGTAAACCAGAGATAACTGGTGTCGAACCCCTCTGGGAAAGTATGGACACACTCCAGTTAGATTTTATTCCTCTGTTTGATACAGATTTAATATTAAATAGGACTTCGCTTCTTAAATGTCTCTTGGAGATTGAAAGTTTGAAACTTATACAAAGTAGTGATATAAGTTTAGTCTCCATCTTAAATACAGAAGTTGGTTATAAGTCGAGGGTGAGGTTTAATTCCAAAATTATTGCAAATCTTATATTACAGTGGTCAGAAGGCCTACAAAGCAGGGGGATTGATGTCATTCCATTCTTTGAGATACCCCGAAATAGAGCCCTCGACAATAGGTCTCTGTCAACTCACTCACTTTCAGATAGTAGAGATTGCTTGTATGAAACAGAGGAATTAAAAATCTGTATTACTAAAAATGGTAGACAAGTGAAATTTAAAGAATGCCCCCCCTTTCCTTTAAATGGAATTCTAAAGAAGAGAGTCCAAAATGGAATTGGTTACCTGGTGTACTATCGAGCAGATCAAACAGTAAACATCTACAACAGCCATCCTTCTAGCAACGAACTAAAAATAAAATCTTGGAATGCTGCAGGAATAAAGAATAGTAGGGAGAAGTTACAATATTTAAGTGCGTTAGATGCAAACGTGATTTGTCTTCAGGAGACCTGGCGTACAGAGGAACTGCTATATAAAGATTATTTCACTTTAGACTGTAAAGCAACCCCGTCCAGGAGGGGACATGCAAAGGGAGGGGTGGCCTGTATACTGTCAAATAAGATAAAATGGAATTACGATTACTATAAAGATCCTAGTAATCTTTTTTTGGGCAATTATGTTGTATAATCTTGATAATAATGTAAAAAGTCCACCACTAATGTTGATAAATGCCTATATTCCGCCAGATGCCTCTCATGATGTTCTCTTAAAGGCGGTTTTTTCCTACATTAAAAAAGTTAATGATGTAGAACTTCCCTCTCATATAGTTCTGGTAGGGGATCTGAACTGTAAAATCTCTAACTCTACTTTGGATAGATTCCGAAATAAAGGAGAAGAAGAATCTATGCAGATCCCACAAGCGCTCTTTCCACAAAATATTAGAACTAATAAGAGAGGGAAAATGCTTATTGATGAATTAATGAAGGTTGATGGCATTATAGTAAATGGAAGATTTCCTTCAGATACACCAGCATCCTTTACTTGTAAAACTTATAGTGGAGAATCTATCTTAGACTATGTGGTAGTGGGAAGTTCCTCCTTCTTTTTATTAAAAGACCTAAAGGTCTCCAATTCTTCCTGTAGTGACCATAAAGTACTAACTCTTATCGTAAATTTAAATTTGTTTTCGTACCATCCATGGGCATTAAATGGTGAATCTGTTAGTTTTGCTAAGAACACAGGGAGATGTCATTGGGATAACAAAGCCATCTTGGGCCTTGACAGTGTCTTAGAGGTCACTGTAGAGAACTTGCCTAGTTGGAATGGAACAGAAATTGCTAGTTTTAAAACATTTATGAATCAAGCGGTAGAAATTGCAAAGAAGGCGAATCAAAGAAAAAGCACTAAAGTAGTCCCCAGACCTTTCCTGCCGTTAAACCTCGAAATAAATAAACTAGTTAGGGAACAGTACTTGAATTACTCCTCGGAAAGATATTATAGAATATTATTATTAAAAAGGAGGAGGACTAGGGTAAAGGTTAAGTTAAGAAAAGAGAGGGAAGATAACATTTGGATTAAACTGAGAGAAGCAGCCTTTAAAGGCCAGGTAAGAACCTTTTGGTATCTTATCAGGGAGGGATGTGGAGCTAGATCTCGACCACTCCCTGTGGCCATTGAAGAGCATAAATGGGTTAGCTTTATTCAGGATTTATATGCAGATAATCCAATGGCAATTAAGTATATTGCACTAAAGGAAGAACCCTCATCGTATGGATCGCCATCTGAAAAAGAAATAGAAATGGCGATCAGGGGGATGCGCTCCTCTGGAACGATGGGCCCTGATGAATTACCAATGACAGTTCTAAAACAAAATAGTATACTATGGAGTAAAATTCATTATCCAGTGTTCAAGTATTGCTATACAAACAAAATGGTTCCCCCCTCTTGGAAGGGGAGTATAATAGTCCCTCTGTTTAAGAAAGGAGATCGAGATGCTCCACACAACTATCATCAAATTTCACTTCTTGACGCAGTGGGTAACGTTTTTGCTAAATGCCTCTTGACCCAAATTAATGACTGGGTGGATGCGGTTAAAATCTCACCGTTGGAGCAAACCGGGTTTAGGACAAAGCATGGAACAATCGACAACCTAACTGCACTACAGGTAATAAATGAAAAATATGTTAAAGTTAGAGGAGGAAGGGTGTATACAGCCTTTATAGACTTCTCCACAGCATTCGATAAAGTAGATCATCCTCTGCTGTGGAGAAAACTGTCAGACCTGGGTATGCCAGCCACCCTTTTGGAGTTAGTTTGTGCTCTTCATAAGGACACTTGGTGTAGAGTCCTAATGGGAGGGGAATGAGCGCTCTCCCAAACCATCCCTACTGCAAATGGCCTAAAACAAGGATGCTTATTGGCTCCCCTACTTTTCTCCCTATATATCTCTGATCGTCCTCACAATTTGGCTCAAAGTGAGGGCATTGCCCCGTTACTGGGGGGAAAACCGATTGGATTGTTTACTTTATGCAGACGACATAATAATATTGGATCTAACACCTAGGGGATTAAATAGTCGTCTGCAGGCACTACATAAATTTGCAGAGGCCCACTATTTGAAGATTAATATATCTAAAAGTAAAATCATCTGCATGCACGGAAGAAAAAAGTTACAGTATGGGAATTTCATATGGTCTGTGGGTGGCCAAAAATTGGAACTTGTAAAATCTTATGTTTTCTTGGGAAAAATAGTGTGTGGCAACCTAAGTGATAAAGCCCATATAGAAAATAACATCCGTAAAGCTACTACGCAGGGGAAAAGCTTGGGCTCCCTCTATAGATCCACTGGAAAAAGACACTTTGCACTCTTATTAGAGGTTTTTCGTGCAAAAATCCCTGCTTCGCTGTTGTATGGTATTGAATTGCTTGATGTAGAGAAATGGGGCTTTTTAAATACAACAGAAGGCAAAATTTTAAGGAGCCTAGCCTCAGTCAACTCTGCTTGCCCTGTGGCTGCTCTAAGGTTAGAATTTGGTTTAAGAAGTAGCTGGGTACAGGGTCTTGCGGGGATAGTGCGATGGGTTGTAAGCCTGGTAAAGGGTGATCCTGGCACACTAAGATTTTTAATTCAGAAAGAAATACTAGAAAGTTTAAAGGAGCAGTAATTAATTCTTAAAATGTTTAGGATTGCGGTTGACTTGCTACAACTGGATGAGTCTCTGCTCTTCACCCTATCGCCATATCAACTAAGGGCCACTTTGAAACAGGCCACTTGGGAATTAAGTTTCACTAGGGATAGGGAAGCTCACATTCTAAAGAGGGGTATCCACCCGGCCATAGACTCCTGTGTGATAAATAAAACACAGGCTTATATTTCCTGGAACTTGCCCCATGGAGTGCGCCGCTTTTGGCTATTACTGAGGCAGGGTATGCTCCCTTTAAATAATGTACTGTCTAGATGGTATGGTTCTCCCCCGATTTGTAATTTGTGTAATAACTCCATCCAGGACGTTAATCATCTGCTATTTATTTGCCCGCTTTATTATTGTGTCGGCGTAAATGGATGAGACCAATTTGTCTACAATTATCTATTCTTTCGGCCTCTGCACTAATTGATTCTATTTATGAGCCACCAAATTAAGGGGTCGATTACGATGTCGGGCGGACTTTGTCCGCCCGCCATCGCCCCGGTAAATGGGACCGCCCGCTATGTGTGCGGCGGTCCCGCACATGTGATTAGGATGCCACCGCCATGGTGGCGGTGGCATCCCCATTTCCAGCATTGTGGCGGGCGGTGCTCACAACACCGCCCGCCACAGTGCTGGAAATGCATGTTGTGCATCTGCATGCACAACGTGACAGGCACCGCGCGGTGCCTGCCACCTTGTGCATGCAGATGCAGGGGGTACCATAGGTACCCCCATGTGCAGCCCCCACCCATCCAACACCCTGGGGGCCCGCAACGGGCCCCCAACAGCAAGACCGCGAGCCTTTCCATGGCGGCGACGCCACCATGGAAAGGCTCATCTCCGCCGGCATCATAATATGGATGGCGGTGTCTTGCAGACACCGCCACCATATTAAACCCTTTTCCGCCCGGTCGACTGATCGGCCGGGCGGAAAACATGCGGACGGTCTTTCCGTCCGCCGGGGTCCCCTCCGCCATGGTAATATGGCGGGGGGGGAATTTGGTGGCGCACGGACGAAAATGGCGGGCGCATCGCCACCGCCATGCGGGCGGTGGCGATCCGCCCGACATCGTAATCGACCCCTAAATGTTTTGTCATAGGATTTTTAACTTTTTAACGTGTTTTTTAAATTTGTATTAACGCTCATTATATGAAGGAAGCATTTATTAACTTTGGTTTTAACCTGATGTTATACAGTATTAAGGGCATAAAGGATATTTTAATTATTTTCTATTGTATAAAATATTCTAATGTTTTGTATTTGGAGATTTTTTACTGTCGGTTTTCGCTTATGATTGTAGAAACTATGCTGCACAATTTTTTTTATATTTTTTTTATATGTTATTGGCTTTTCAGTTTATGTGGATCTCTTCGGAGTTCCAAGATCATAAATAAATAAACTTGAAACCTGCAGAATGCTTTGGGTCTTTTGCTTTCACCGTTTACACTGTGAATTAAGTTAATTTTGCATTGTGGGCAGTGTCTATGTGATTTTCAGGTTGTCTGAAAGCACAAGCACAAGGATATATAGGCATTGCTTTTTACCAGAGATGTGGGGGGCTTTGTTTATTTGAAAGCAGTCAGGGCAGTGCCTTTCTGTTGGAAAGGTGTGACAATTTCACAAGGTACTTTACCTTTATGGTCTGTAAACATGGAATTCATTCAATATTTATAGGCTTATTTTGTAGATTTCCAAAATGTAGCCAATTTGAATTAATAAACATTGTATCAATTTGTATTTGTAGGTATTATGCTTTTTTTATCCCACCAGGCTAAGTTTCTCGACCTGTATATATTTTGCGTACAAATCATAGGAATTTCATACATGTAAACATAGATGATTTACTTTTTTTGGGCATAAGAATGAATTCTAATCTATTGAATGAGTACTTCAGTAGATGCTGGTTCTCATGAGATTGTAAGGCTGTCACAGTGTATTGTTTATTTCTATGGTTGCTGGTATAAAAAACGCTCCCAATATGACACCCTTTATGGTGACCAAGGCTACATGTTTAGCCGAAACGCATTGAGCTTTCTATCACAGCATGAATAAAGCACCTAGCACTTTCAGAGAGTGTGCAGGTGCCTATCTTTTAATGAGCAGAGTGTGTATCAGTGTCTATCTTTGAACGAGGAGAGAGGAATGGGTAGTGTCTATACTGAAGGCAGGGGACTTCGGAGAAGCTGAGTACCGTGTCCGGTCCGGAGCCTGGGGCATCCGCCTTCCACAGACAGCTCACCTCTAGGAAAAAACCGGAGGTTGAGGATTGGATGCCGAGTGT
Source organism: Calotriton arnoldi (assembly GCA_963921515.1). Classification (NCBI taxonomy): domain Eukaryota; kingdom Metazoa; phylum Chordata; class Amphibia; order Caudata; family Salamandridae; genus Calotriton; species Calotriton arnoldi. Next base: position 28,253 of record CAWUFW010017996.1, read on the forward strand.
CAGAGGATGCTCAACACCACAGCAAGCTCCCTCAGTGAGTTCACAGAGGATATAGTGGGGGGAGACATGCCATGTACATTTTTGGAGAAACATTAAAGGCGCTCTTGAAAGTGTATGCGTGATTTCGAACAGTATGACTGAAAGTGAAATGCATCAGAGGGTTGAGAAAGCACTGCAACTTTTAAGAGATCAACCTGATAATGTTGAGCATACAGACACAGGGCAATTGAATTTATGAAGTGACTTTGTGACAGCCTAACAGAAACTCACTAAACTTAAAAGAATATCAAATAATAAACTCTCAAAGTGGTGGGAGAGTGCTTCCCTGCAGTGGTACATTGAAGTGGGCAGAGTACCGAGGGGATTGAAAATCCTGCTAACACCAAGCAACGAGAACCCCAACCCTCTGATGCTAAAGGAATGGATTGAAAGTAACACTCAAGCATCTTCAAAAATGATGACAATATTCTAATAGCGATAGGGACGAACTCCTGAAGCATATCAAGAATCTGAAGGATGATCATGACAAAAATGAAAATAAGGAAATGCTCGCCAAGTTTAGTGTGGGAATGAAAGATCGATTATCAAAATTGGAGGAAATTAAAAAGATCCAAAAATCCCCAAAATTTCTAAGAGACAGAGGAGATTACATGTTGGGACAAATATATATATGTTCTACAAAAAATGGATGCCTGACTGAGTATATTAGAACTAAACAAGACAGTACGATTGATCTAAGCATGGGCATAAGCTCAGAAGCTAAATGTGATGGAGAAAAGAACATGGAGACAAGTCCAACCACGCATGCTATAAACAAAACAGACTCAAAAGAGAACGTTATGAAGGGTTTAAAAGAAACAGAAGGCCAAAGAAAAAACAGAACAGAATACACAGCAACTAAACTATAACAGACAATAGAAAGTCCTAATTTCCTCAGTCTGTGCTTAAGACTCATTGCACATATGTGTCTGCACTACAGTGACTTGACTTGATGATACTACCAGGAACTCGTAATCCTATATTTAAGGAGGAACAATGATACTACCAGGAACTCATACTCCCACATTTAAGGAGGCACAAAGTACTGATGGGAATCCATGACACCAGCATTCTGGAAGAATTCAATTTTTAAGGTAGGACAGAAGGTTCCAGCAGAACAACCAAGGAAAAAAGTAAAAACAAAGAAGGAGTAGGTGCAACAGAAGGGGTGGAAGGTGTAACAAATTGCAAAACAGAACCAGGAACTGTAAGCAGTAGAGAAGTCCTGAGAGGAAGTGGAGTGAACAGTAATTAATTTAACAGATGAGCAGTTATTTTTAGCAGAATTACAGATTCTAACCTTGGAACTGTTGCACTGCCCTGAGACTTTACTAAACTATCCTCACACAAGAATAGATGTATACAAGTACATTAGGAAATTGAAGCTAATGAAGTATTTTGAGACAAAAAAGATAAAGATATCAATATACAACTGACAAATGGAGGAAATCAATCAAAAAATCTTAAAATTGATGATTTCGGTTTTTTGGGCACTCTCTTTGAATTAGAGAATAATCTAGAACTCCTAATTGGTGTTCATAGTGAATGTGAAGTGATTAGAACCTTGAATTTGGATATTGGTCATGACTCAGGGCGCTCCTTTAAATTTCAATTTATATTTGTCCCTCAGTTACTGCATGATGCTATTGATATACTTTTTGAGTGTGTTTCAACGATTTGAAAAAAATGAATAGTCATGTTGTGTGTAAGGGAGGAAGAAGATTTACACATAAGGGATAATATGACAAGGTCATAAAGAGTTTATCTGAAAAGAAAAATGGTGTCATAAAATCATCTGACAAAGGTGTGGATATAGTATTGTGGCCTAAAGATCTGTACTTGAGAGAAGCATAATCCCAAATGTCAGATGGAGCTTGTTATGCTAGAATACCCAGGGCTGAGTATCTTACTACTGTAGACCAATACCATACAAACTTGACAATTGGAGAGAGAAAGAGTTACTTAGCCATGCAGATTATTGCTTTCTAAAATGTACATTCCCGAGGGCACTTGTACTGTAGCCTATCCCCAAGATCCATAAAAACAGGGACAACTCCCTGGGAAAACTGATCAAGTCAGCACAAGGTAGTCTTTTAGAAAACACTTCAAAATGTATAGATAGCTTTTAAATAACTCATGTGCATTGTCTACCTTTGTAGTTACAGGACACATCAGATTTCTTCAAACTTATTTTTCGTGTAGCCTGGGTGCAAGATGTCCTTCTAATGACTTTAGATGTGTCATCGTTATATACCAGTATAGTGCATACTGGTGGGTTGAGATCTGCTAGACACTATTTAAGATTGCACCCTTTCAGGTTCTATAATCACACGGAGATGATTCTGAAAAAAATGGATTTCTGTTTCAGCAACAACATCTTTGTGGTTAACAAGGAATGGTTCAAGTAGAAATGTGGGACTGCTATGGGCACCTATCTTTCCCCCAGCTTTGTTGATCTGCATATAGGCTGGTGGGAGAACCATGTGATCCATAGCAGAGCCATCGAACAATGGTCTAGCCACACTTTTACCTTTTCATCGTCTGGAAAGGTTCAAGAACTAAAGCAGACGAATTTGTAATCATTATCAATGACAACGATTTGAACCTCAACTTCACTAGTGCTATTAGTGAGAGGACTGTAGTGTTCCTAGATGTCACAGGTGATAATTGTAAACAATAAAATATGCACTAATGACTGGAAATCATTTGTAATATGCTAGCCCTTTGAAAACTAGTATACCATATGGGGAGCTTATTAGAGCTAAACAAAATAGCAGCATTGAGGCCAATTACATGATATCTAGAGATGACACATTAGAGAGGTTCAGAACTCATGGATATAGGGTGAACACATTAAGTTGAGATGGTTAAAAACAGCACAGAACACAAGTCACTGAGACACTTATTGCAAAAACATTTGCCATTACTACAATGTGAACCAGTGATAGGCAATGAACTGAATGACAAAACATTAATGCCTTTTAGAAAGCATCCATCTATAAAGAATAGATTGGTACACAGTGACCTCAGAATAGAGGAAAGTAGCTGTTAGCTTGGGAAGGAATGTGGTTTCTACAAATGCCCCGAAATGAAGGCATGCATGCGTGGCAGGAACATTAAAGTACTTGAGAACCTTTCAACAAATACTGGTAAATCTATTAGGAAACATTATGGGTGTAAGGATAACTATGTGGTATAAATGCTAACCTGCCCTTGCCAAAAAAAAAGTACTTTGGAAGGATAAAATTACCTGTGCATAAGAGGATACTACAACATCTTAGACCTATTGACAACAGATATAGCACATACCCAGTAGCTTGACATTTCTGGCATCTACATGAAGGCAAGTCGGTATAGCTGGAATATGGTGTCATTGATGGCATCCCCATTAATATGAGGGGATGTGATTGAGAAAAAGCATGTAGGAGGCTCACGAGCTGCTACAATAGCTATTCACAAATAAACCAAATGGCCTAAACACTGATGAGGAACTGTTTTATCACCTATGATCATATATTTGTAATACAGTACAGTTGGCTGCTTTATATGTGATTTTAATCATATCTTGCACTTCTTTTTAAATTGTCACTTTTGTTTCAGCCCTACATGAACTGGATAAATATTGAAGTTTCAAATTGTGATTGAAGGTGCATATGAATGGATAAACTTGTAATAAGATAATCGACCAGGTTAGTTATGTGATTAAAGTGAATAGCCGCTATGGGTTGATTAATGTATAATGAAATATAAAAATTTGGATCTTCTTTACTCATCATTTTCTCTAAATCATCATTTATACCACCAATAGGACGGTCACTCTAATCACAAGTGGACTTCTTTTGGTTATTTACAAAAATGAGTACAAAACGGTATCACCCAAACTGGAATAACGTGGCAAGCAAAATAACGATGGATTAAACCCAGATCTGTGACTGGGGGTGAATGTTTGACAATGTTCAACATTCCGTCCACCATCTTTTTGTGTTGCAATTTCACCTTGTGGAGTCAACAGAAATAATTGAATATGGATATTTTGCTGCCCACTTGGGTATATGATTGTTTTGTACATTTCCAAAGCTCAGATAATTTGAATTAATATTCATTGCATCAATTTGTATTTGTATGTATTATGCGTTCATAATCCCACTCAGGCTAAATTTCTCAATCTGTATACACTTTGAGGACATATCTGGGGATTTCATACTTGTAAATACTTGAATAACCTTTTTGAGGGGCTGGTTGCTGGTATCACGTGGTGTAATCTAAAAAGCGCTCACAATTTGGTGCCCTTTATCATGACCAAGGCTATCTGTTTAGGCGAAACGCATTCAGCTTTCTGTCACAGCATAAATAAAGCAGCTATCACTTTCAGAGAGTGTGCTGGCACCTTCCTTTGAATGGGTGGAGAAGAATGAGATATATATATACATATATATATATATATATATATATATATATATATATATATATATATATATATATATATATATATATATATATATATATATATATTATCTACTGGCGGTCGCCAGTAGATAGTTATAGTTAGGATCTATTGTCCATAGAAAATTCATAACATTCTATTCCCAATAAGTTTGGCGTCGTTTGACGAATCATCGCGAAATTTTCAAAACTAGTGGGGCGCTCTGGTCCGCGCCTGTCTTGAAAGTTTCGGGGTGATTCATCAAGCGAGGGCCGAGAAAAAAGGGGGGTCCCAAAACGTGTTTTCTCCATGTTAATTCCCATAGGAAATTTTAGCCACGGCTACAGCCCGAACTGCTGAACGGAATTACACCAAATTTTGCAAAAAGGTAGCGCTTGGTTCAGAAAGCGACCTTTTTAAAAATGGTGTAAATCCGTTCAGTAGTTGCTGAGAAAATCCAAAATAAAAGTTTCGATATCTATGGCCGCGGTGGATCCGCGCACCCTTCCGATCACGAGCTGCATGCTAATTGGCTGTCAACACTCCAAACCAGGAAGTGTTGGCAGCCATCTTGTTCCTCGGTAGAACCGAGGAACAAGAAAGCAGTAAAAAAACTGCACAAAACGCAAAAAGGGGGCAGGGTAGAAACACCCTGACCCCCTAGGCCTGCTCAGGGCCCAAAAAATTATTATTATTTTTTTTTTAAATCGGCAAAAAACGCGCTGGGTGCGCAGATCCTGCTGATAAAAAAAAAAAACAAAGCGCGGCCTCCCGCGCTTCGTGGTTAATTGGCCCCCGGGTGGGCCAAGTCCCGGGGGCATGCGGGGGATCATTAATAATTATATGGGGGGGCCTCTAAGGCCCCCCCAAGCCCCGAGGACCACCACCCCCCGGGGCTTTAAACAAAATGGTGCAGGAGGGCTCTGAGCCCTCCCGCAGCCCCGGGGACCGCCACCCCCCCGGGGCTTCTTTTTTTAAAATTATAATTAGTTGTGTGGGGGGGCTCCAGCCCCCCCACACGCCCCGGGGACCGCCACCTCCCCGGGGCACTAAATCGTTAAATATGGGGGTCCGTTACGGACCCCCAGAGCCCCGGGGACCACCACCTCCCCCTCTTGGAGCCCATGATGGCCCTGGGGACCACCACCCCCCAGGGCCGGGTCCTGCAGTGTCCCGGGGTGCCTACCCCCGGGACACTGTAGTTTGCTATGGCAGGGCGGGAGCCTCGCGGCTCCTGTCTTGTCATAGCAAACTGCTTTGAATTTTGGAAGAGAGAGCAGGAAACCTGCTCTCTCTTCCAAAATTCAAAGCAAATTGCTTTTCCACACGGGGAGCTGCATCTTAGCAGCTCCCCATGTGGAAAAGCAATGCCGGCTCCCGCAGGTCCCCCCACGGTCCCCAAAGGATAGGGCCAGCCCCGGGGGATGGGGTCCCCGGGGCAAGTAGTGGCCCGGGAGGGGGGCCACGCAGTCCCCCTCCCCCCAATTTTTTTTTTTAAATAAATAAAAAAAAAAGGGCAAGGCCGGCCCCGGGGATGGGGCCCCGGGGCCTTAAATGGCCTGAGGAGGGGGCCACGCAGCCCCCCTCCAAATATTTTTTAAATGAAAAAAGAGGGCATGCCTCGGGGATGGGGTCCCCGGGGCCAATAGAGGCCCAGGGAAGGGGGCCACGCGGCCCCCTTCCCGTTTAAAAAAAAAAAGAAAATGCTCAGGCCCCGGGGGATGGGGTCCCCGGGGCCAAAGTGGCCGAGGGAAGGGGGCCACGCAGCCCCCTCCCATACAAAAAAAAAGTTAAAAAAAGACCGGCATGTGCCGGAGGCCCCGCCCTCGCTGCAGCAGTCTGCAAACACGCCCCTGGCGCGTTTGCAGATGGGGAACGAACTCCCCTTGAATACTGGGGGTCCCTGGGGGCCAACTAGCCCACCAGGAACCTCCAGTATGCGCCAGTGGGCTGCATTGCAGAGAGGTGTACAGAGGCCACGCACCTTTTTACACCTCTCTGCAACGCAGCTCTGTGGCGCTTTTTGGAGGTACATGGTGGGCTAGTTGGACTCCAGGGACCCTCAGGATTCAAGGGGAGTTAATCCCCCAACTTAAAACGTGCCACGGGGCGCGCTTGCACAGTGGTGAAGGGAGGGGGCGGGGCTTCAGGTGACATGTGTGCAAACAGGCCCCGTGGCGCGTTTTAAGATGGGGAATTAGATCCCCTTCAATCCTGAGGGTCCCTGTGGGCCAACTAGCCCACCAGGTATGTCCAGAAAGCGCCACAGAGCTGCGTTGCAGAGAGGTGTAAAAAGGGGCTTGGCCTCTGAACACCTCTCTGCAGCGCAGCTCTCTGGCGCATACTGGAGGTACCTGGTGGGCTAGTTGGCCCCTAGGTACCCTCGGGATTGAGGAGGAATTAATTCTCCAACTTAAAACGCGCCACAGGGCGTGTTTGCAGACATGTCACCTCAGGCCCCACCCCCTTCCTTCACCATTGTGCAAATATTCCTCTAAAATCAGCCGAACTACGAATTCCGATTTACTCACCTGTTATCAGGAGAGACCTCAGTGCTGCATCTTTGAGCCCAGTACTGATCCTGAAAAGTAATTTTAACCGTACTTACCAGTAACTTGAATTTCCTTCCATAGGCTAACATTGACTGGTTTCACTTGAAAATTCTTCTAAGTGTGGAGTTTTGGAACTTTATAATATTTCCTTCCATAGGATATCATTGCCTGCTTTTTGCTGAAAAAGTTTCTGTCGATTTTTGAAACTTACAAATATTCCTCTAAAATCAGCAGAACTACGAATTCCGATTTACTCACCTGTTATCAGGCGAGACCTCAGTGCTGCATCTTTGAGCCCAGTACTAATCCTGAAAAGTAATTTTAACCGTACTTACCAGTAACTTGAATTTCCTTCCATAGGATATCATTGCCTGCTTTTTGCTGAAAAAGTTTCTGTCGATTTTGAAACTTACAAATATTCCTCTAAAATCAGCAGAACTACGAATTCCGATTTACTCACCTGTTATCAGGAGAGACGTCAGTGCTGCATCTTTGAGCCCAGTACTGATCCTGAAAAGTAATTCTAACTGTACTTAACAGTAACTTGAATTTCCTTCCATAGGCTAACATTGACTGGTTTCACTTGGAAATTCTTCTAAGTGTTGAGTTTTGGAACTTTATAATATTCCTCTAAAATCAGCTGAACTACAAATTCCAATTTACTCACCTGTTATCAAGAGAGACCTCAGTGCTGCATCTTTCAGCCCAGTACAGATCCTGAAAAGTAATTCTAACCGTACTTACCAGTAACTTGTATTTCCTTCCATAGGAATCCATTGTCTGGTTTTCAGCAGAAAAGTTTGTGTCGATTTTCACAAACTACAAATATTCCTTAAAAATCGTCTGTATGACTTAAACGCATTTTTTCAACTGTTTACAGGAGAAGCACCAGTGCTGGATCCAGGATCCACCACTGAGTAAGAAAAAGTAACGATAACACTACTTACCTGCTAAGTGAATTTCCTCCCATAGGATAACATTGGTGATTCTATGTGAAAATGTTTCTAAGTGTCAACTTTTAAAATACGATAATATCCCTTAAAAATCACTACTGTAACCAAAACGCTTTTACTCAACTGTTTACAGGAGATGTCCCAGGACTGAATCTAGGATCCAGTCCTGTGGTTAGAAAAGTAATCCATAAAGTAACTAATTGCATTTAACTAGAAATTCACATTGAGCTCAATGTTGCATTGTGTTTGAAATTGTGTTGCCCATTGCAACAACTGTAACTACTGTACTTAAAAGTCTATTGCCTATTTGCAAAGTATTTAAACTAAAGTAATTCATTCTGAGAAAGTATATTTTGTAATGTAATGTATAATGTAATTACAATGTAATTTAAAAAATAAAATATCTAAAAATAAATAGTTTTAAAAAATGTAGTAAATCAGTATAAAAAAATAAATATAACAATTAATACATTTAAAAATTGTCATTTACAAAACCTTTGAAATTCACTGAAAAAACCATAGGTTTTAGGGGCGTTTTAGTTAGAAATTAGCATTTAAAAAAGCTTTGAAATTCACTGAAAAAACCATAGGTTTCAGACACGTTATAGTTAGAAATTAGTATTTAAAAAACCTTTGAAATTCACTGAAAAAACCATAGGTTTTAGGGACAGTTATAGTTAGTTGGACATTTCACTCGTACAAAACCCGTGAAATTCACCCGTTATAGTTAGTTCAGCTAACTATAACTCGCGCCCCCGCAATGCACTGCTGATGACGTCACATATTACATCACTCATGACATGGTCAGTGACATCACTGATGACATCTCAAATGACATCACTGATGACATCATGCAGTGACTTTGTGTTTCTGTAAAGTTTAAATATTTTTAATATATATAGGGAAAGGCGTATTGAAGAATGAGTGGGTGTATAAGTGTCTGTATGGATGATTTAGTAGGTGCGTGACTAACTCTATAAGTGAGTGATTAAACGTATCTTACTGAATGCATGGGTTAGTGACTAAACTGGGTGAATGTCTGAATCTGTCTGTCTGTTGCTGTGTAAGTGGCTGCATGGGTTTGTGAATAGCTTCATGAGTGTCTATATGAGTTATTGATTGGTTGTCTGAGTATCTGTATGGGTGCCTGAGTGTTTGTGTGGGTGGGGTGTGTGCGACTCTGTGCATAGATGTGTGAGTGGGCGATTCACTGGGTGGATGGTTTCAAGAGTGCATCTGTGATAGATTGTATGGGTGGGTAAGTGTGTGTAAGAGTGTGTTAGTGAGTGAATGTATGTCCCAGTGGTACATGTGTGAGTAACTACATACGTGAAAGGCAGTATATATGTGTGTTGGAGTATATAAATAGCTATAAGCGAGAGTGTGTGATTGTGAGAGTGACTGTATGGATGAGTGTGTGCTTGTATCAGTGATTGTATAAGAGTGTAAGAATGTGCTAGTATTTGTATGAGTAAGTGAGCTGGTGTGTGTATAACTGTATAGGTGAGTAAATGGCAGTGTGTTTAATTATTTGCATGACTGACTAGGTGTGTGAGTACCTCTATGGATGAGTGGCGGTGTTTGAGTGTCTATATAGGAGTATGAGTGCATATGATAGTCCTGTACTGAGTGACCATAAGTATGCGTGACTGTACGGGTGAGTGAGTGGATGTGTGTGTAGACCTAAGAATCAGTGAGTGGGTATGTAGTTATTGGTGTAGGAGTGTCTATGGTTTTGCGAATGGCAGTCTGTAATTTAGAGTGGGTGTATCAAAGGTTATATTAGGGTGTGAGGAGGTGCATCAGATAATCACGTGGATGATGTCATCAGTGATGTCATCAGTGATCTCATTTGAGATGTCATCAGTGATGTCATCAGTGATGTCACTGACCATGTCATGAGTGATGTAATATGTGACGTCATCAGCAGTGCATTGCGGGGGCGCGAGTTATAGTTAGCTGAACTAACTATAACGGGGGAATTTCACGGGTTTTGTACGAGTGAAATGTCCAACTAACTATAACTGTCCCTAAAACCTATGGTTTTTTCAGTGAATTTCAAAGGTTTTTTAAATGCTAATTTCTAACTATAACGTGTCTGAAACCTATGGTTTTTTCAGTGAATTTCAAAGGTTTTTTAAATGCTAATTTCTAACTATAACGTGCCTGAAACCTATGGTTTTTTCAGTGAATATATATATATATATATATATATATATATATATATATATATGAGTGATATAATATGTGAGGTCATAAACAGTGCAACTGCTGAATTTCTCTGGTTTTGTACAAGTGAAATGTCAGCCTAACTATAACGTCCCTGTAACCTTTGTTTTTTTTCAGTCAAAAGAACTTTATTTGGTCATTACGACCGTAAAAGTGCAGGTGCATACAGTACAAACATTCAATATTGCATACGTAACGGTAATTCTTTATATAGATAAAATCAACTGACAAATCAATGTGCACAACTTGGTAAAAAAAGTTTAAAACTAGGTTTAAAAAAAATCTAGAGTAAAAGAACATAGTGCTAGTGGTTTGGAACTCCTGTTGAATGCAAATGCATACAGTACAGCGATTTGATGTTGCGTGCACAGCAGTAATTCACTATATACACAGCAACCGATTACACATCAACATGCACCACTTAGAATAAAGCAGCAGTTTATAAAAGGGTTATTGAGCACAAGTGGATCACTATATACTCTCAATGCTGTATAAGCAATTCTGCTAATATTGAGGATAAAAACGTAAAATTTGGCCTAATCAAGCTATGAGAGCATAAGAAGTTCTGGGGAAGTGGGTTATCTCTTCTTTAGTATGTGCCTTCTAATGATCCACATTTTCCCCAGAAATTTCGCCACTGCGCAAACAACTAAAGGCCTAGAATTGGACTTTAAAATGCGAAGTGCTTCTTGGTGGCATTGAGTTCCCAGCAGCCTACAGGCAGAGACTAACCATTTGGTTCTTGGTGATTTATACATTGGACATGCGAAAAAAATATGTTTGATCGTCTCATCCGTCCCAGGGCAACTGGGGCAATGTTGAGTACTGGAGGAAGGCCTGCCATGCCACTGTGAACAAATGCACTGGAAAGGAGCCAAATCGGAAGTGGATGTAAAGCTTCCTATCGTGTGCGATTGTAATGACTTCCATATATTTCTCATATGCACCCAATAATTTGAATTGCATGAATTCTTACGTGAGACGGCCTCCAGATGAATGGGTGGCGTTTTTTTGCGCCACCCAGTTCCAGTATTGGTTTTTGACCAGTTCTCTGTTGGGCAATAAACTGGGATCGGAAGCATCCCAGAGGTTCCCCAAGCCTATAGCGGAAAGCAGTGCCTGAGCTTTGGAGAACCACCCAATTTTTTTGAAACAATCAAGCTTGTAGACTGCTTCAAGTGCATCTGAATAATTAGTGAGCTCAGGGGATTGCTTTAAACGCAGCCAGAAGAGAAGGGGCAAAGCCTGGCTTTCTCCTCTATTGTTGTTCTGCCCATATCTAGCCTTAATGGAAAGAGTGGGGTACTCTGGGGAAGAGAACATAAAGATCTTAAGAATTTATTTTCAGTATGTAAAAGGCCCGCCAAGTTGTCAAATCCCCAGAGTTCAGCCCCATACAAGGCAGAGCCTACCACCTTCTGGTCTTAAATCTGGAGCGGAGCTGCAATCGGTCTAGTTTGGGAGGCCCTATGCTGCATAATCAAAGCCCCCGAGGTCTTCTTCTGCTGTAGGATTCGCTTGGTGATATGGGACTTCCAGATCATTTTCTCTGAGATGGTCACACCAAGATAATCAAATGTGGTCACTGTCTCCAGAGGAATCCCCCCCAGTAGCAATTTTCCTTTAAACTATTTGTGTGGGTTCATCAGCAGGAGCTTGGTTTTTGAGGTGTTAACCTCTAAGCCTCTCATTCCACAGAAAACCATGAAGCAATTAAGAAGCAGCTGGAGACCACTGGGGGTCTTGGAGACCAATAGTGTATCGTCCGCAAACAGTAGAGTTGTAACTTTGGCACTCCCCAGAGTGGGGGCATCAGCATGTACTTCCGCTAGATGTTTGACCACTCCGTTGATGAAGAGCGAGAACAGGGTGGGAGCCAAAACGCAGCCCTGTCGGACCCCCCTGTCGATTCTGATTGAGTCTGTCAATTTCCCTTGGTCCCCCCAGCAAACCCGTGCGTAATTATCCTCATGCAGACGGACAACCAATGCGAGGATCTCCGATGGAAGCCCCATTTCCTGCAAGACGTGCCATAATTTGGACCTGGGAATAAGGTCAAAAGCCGACTTTAGATCAATTAATGCAGTATAAAAACTGCCCTGCTCGATGGTCACTGTTTTCCAGGCTAGTAAAGAGAATCAAAAAACTTGATCAATGGTACTAACTTTCCTCCTAAACCAGGCCTGTAAAGGGGATAGAATACTGTTCGCCTCCATCCATGCTGTGATCTTGGTGAGGAGAGCATGGGAGAAGACCTTCTGTGCCCCATCGATCAGGCTGATCGGCCGGTAGTTAGAAGGGAGTGAGCGATCACCTTTCTTAAATACCGGAATTACTTCGGCTCCTTTCCACGACGGCGGTATTGGCGCCCCTGTGGCGATTCCATTTGCTAGGGTCCAGATGTAGTTAGACCAGTTGACATTGTCGCTGAGAAAGACATCACCGGGAACGCCATCGGGGCCCGCGGCTTAATTCCCGACAATAGAACTTATACTTTGGTTGATATCAGCTAAAGTAAATAGATCATTAGAGTGGGGCCTGTTATAGACAGTGATGGAACCTTCCATGGCCATCTCTCCTGGTCCAGAGTATACTGCTGAGAAGTGATCAAACCAAGCGGATATGGCAATGTTGTTTGTGGTTGGCCTAGGTCTTGCGGCATCTCCCCTAGTGACTAACAGCCAGAATTGTCGAGAATCTTTCCTCCGGCAGGCATTATGGATCTGGAGCCAATGGTTCTCAGCCCATTCCCTTTTGGCTTCTATCTGAGCTGACTTATACGATCTCCTTGCCACTCTTATATCAGCTACATTATTTGCTTTAATCGCAACAGCCAGGTCTGATCGTAGTTCCTTACACTTTTGATTGAACCAGGAAAATTGTGACAGTCTTCCAGCGCTTGGAGAGTTGGAGAGCTGCAGCCCGCCTTAGGGCCTCGAGCATAGACGTTATAGAGGTGCAATGCCATACCATTCCTTCCCCTAAGGTTAGTCGCGAGGATATTGGGGCTTTTAGTCTTGATCTCTGTGGTGGTACCTTGGAGATCGATTTTAATCCAAATTATCAGCCCCCACCGCTGGACGTCCTGGTCTACTGGTATCTGCTGGGCAGCAAAGCGTGACATATCCCGGGATAAAAACAGGAGCGGTAGCCCAAGTTACCTGCAGGGCACAGATGTCAAATTGGTCTATGTGTTGGATCCAATGAGGGAGCTCCACCTTTGTTCTTACCCCAGCCACGTTCCAAGATAATATACGAAGCTTGGAGATCATTTCACCTGGGCCAAGACACTCAGAATGGTATCCCTCAGTTGCACTACCCATCTGTGGGCCTGTGGAGATTACTTGCTGTCCGGGGCTCGTCAGAGATGGAATACCGATACTAAACTGCAGTCGATCTAAGATCCCGTGATTTAGAGGCAAAGATGATATCGGAAAATCTGTGCAATGTCTATCTGTGGGAGCAAGGTGCTCGACCTTGTCTGTGTGTTGAGATGACATATGGGTTGGATGGGCCTGGTGCGCCAGTCAAGCATTGACGGCCAAAGTTGATTCAGAATCCGACAAAATGTCATGCCTTTTGGAAGCTAGAAGCTGGGAAGTACCAAAGGGACTGTATTTCAACTGGATACTGGTGGGAGAAGGTGATGATGATCTTGCCTCCAGAGCTATAAGATTGTGCACTAGGTTCTGGTCTCCTAAATGCAATTCGAAGGAATCCATTTGAGAGGTACGATGATTTAATATTTTGTCCCAGAAGATGTCGTCCCTAATGACAGATCTGCATCCCCTGATTTTTCAGAACCAGTGTATCGATTTGTTAATTAAAGAATTATTGTCTTCGTATTTGCTATATGAAGGAATTTTCGGTACATTTATCATGAAAATGCTCTTGGTAGGGCCTTTGGCCAAATCGCACCTTTGAATCTGATGCCGTTCCTTACCGGTGAGAATATTATTACTGCTGCCCACTAATTCCAGAACATTCAAATTGGTAGGTTTTGTAGAGAAGCAGTTGGGGATGGACATTAAAGGGACTATGTTATTCATGGGCATAGGAGGAACAATGCTACCTGGGAAAAGGGTAGTTAGTGTTCTCTCCATAAATCTTTGAATCATGGACCTGGCTTCAGCCTCAAACAGTTCATTAGTTGAACATATCCTGTGTGCTCACAAAAGCTGGCATATGGTATGCTCCATTTCAAAGAATGTGGATGTCCACTATTGCCATGCAATATTGAGTTACATGCCGTCTTCTTGAGAAATATGGTGGTTCATATTGACCCATCTCTGACTTGTAGCTTCACATCAAGAAAATCTATGTCACATGGGCTCCACTTTGTTGTCAATTGTATATTGAATGGATTCTTGTTTAAGGATGTTACATATTCATTCAATGATGTCTCATTACCATCCCATAGGATGAAAACATCATCTATGAAGCGCACCCATATCGCAATCTTCTCTGTGTGGTGCGTGTTAAAGTCAGCCCATGCTACTTCTTTCTCCCACCAACCAATGTACATGTTGGCATATATGGAGGTGAAGGCTGCCCCCATCGCTGTACCTTATTTTTGTAGGTACACCTTCTTATCAAAGAGAAAGACATTATGGGGGTCATTAGGATGGCGGGCGGAGGCACCTCCACGGTGCTGGCGGAAAATGCCATTTACCACACTCCAGCAGCGGTCCACTCGCCCGCCATATTACAATGGGCAAACATAGCCCATTTCAAGTCCGCCGCGGTGCACCATGAACCGCCACAAATTGGCGCATGCTACCGCGGTGGTGTGAGCCAATAGAGACCCACCGCCGTGCGGAATGACGTCCTGTCTGCCGTACAAATCACGATGCCCCAAATAGCCCGTCACACCGCAGCGGAGAAACCACCCAACCAGAGACAGCGGAAGCACGACAGCGGAGCGCTAAACCAGACTCCCGGTCACCTCCACCCAGTCCCGACCACAATGGATCCAGCTTTACACGCCTTTCCAGTGCTGTACCTGATCCACTACCAGCAAATAATGCCCCGTCTCAGACAACGCCGCAGGTACGCAATCACACAACTCCGCACACAACTACAACACACAACTCCTGGGCTGACATACGGTTCCTGTCCACATCAGACACTCTGGTGGGGACAGGAACACATCCCCAAGTGTACCCACACATGTCCTACCTGTCACTAAATCACCCCTCCGCGTCCGGGCCACCCATCAACCGCGAAATCACAGCAATGTCCCGGTCATGTCACCGCAGCGGTGCATGCGCGGGAAAACATGCGCACAATGTAGTAGGCAGGGCCAGCGCCAGGCATGGGCAGTCCACAAAGATCATAGGGCCCCACCTCCACCCTTCACACACTACGCCCCCACACCCATTAGGGGACATGCTGTGTGCTCCTCCTGTGCCCCCCTGCACAATTAACCAGCCAGGTGTACCCAGACCCTGCACCACACACACCAAACAACCAGGGAGCCTGTCTCAGAAGGTGGGGGTGAAGAGGAACACCCTGCACAGAACCTCAGGTGAAGGGCATCCCTCCTCCTCACACCTACCCTCCACTCATGTCAAGCAAACTGAGTCCAATCACAAAATGAACACTCACACTGCATATGAACAACCACGTAACTGTACACACTGCCTGTCAAGTCACCCAGACACACCCCACACTGACACACAGCCACATACACATACCAGATGTCAGCAGCATTGGAGGACAATAAATGGCCTAGCCAAAAGTGAGGTGGACAGTGCTGGAAAGCCATGGAGCAAGCCACAAAGCATGTGTACATCACATGCAAGAGAAGGAACATATCACACCACCCTTAGGCCATCAAATCAGACATGGCTGGCACAGTGAGTGAAATTAAACCACAGTGACCTCTGCGCAACAACTCAGGGAGACAGCAAGGCAAGCCATGCATAGGCACAGGAATGATAGGAAGTGTCTGAAGTCAAACAGTGAGCAGCCACACATCTGTCTCAACTTACTTGACATGTGTATGTCATCAGCACAACACGCATGGCTCATTGTCACACTCCATGACTGTTAAACAAAAGTTTGATCTTTCACACATACCCCTCCTCTACCCACCTCACACCTGCAGCACTCAACACCAGTGCCATACACACAGAATGGTGCAAATGAGGTCCTGTGAGTACACTGTCAACCAATAACACTCCCTGGTGTGCATCCACAAACATCACACACACACTCAGGGATGCCTGAACCAATGCTGGCACAAAAACAATAGCCAAACACAAACCTCTCAAACAACATACACAGAAGTCCAACAAGCCCACATATGGCCAGCCAAACAGTGGAAAGGCAATGGGACCCCAGACAGAACAGGAGTACACAACATTGTCACTCAGGACCAATGCACAGACACCATACCCCAACACAAACAAGAAGTGCATCATCTCAAAACAATCATGAACACAAACTGGGATCAATGGGACAATAAGCTAACCCAGACAGACACACCACACCACCCATCAAGTCAACATGGTGTCATGGTGTACCACATGCATGCACATGCACAATCCTGACAAGTGACAGGTCAAAGATAGGAGGACATAGCACTAGTGTGCACTCAAAACAAGGCCAGCAACCAGAATATAACTTGCTGCATGTGACACACACACAAGTAATGTACACTACACTTGCAACACACATCTGAATGTATCACAATGCACAAGCAACTCACACACAATGTAATGCAAATAGAACATCACACACAGAGCATCTGTCAGCAGAAAGAGCCAACACAGCTCAAACACTGCATACATCCACAATAAAAACACAACAGATGCACATGTCAATCCATTACATTGCAAACTCAGCTGGACATCAGGGGATGCACACCAGGCAAGTACAAGGCAACACACACTGACAGCACTGCATGGTGTGCACACCATCCAAATCAGTAGCACACACATCTCAGTGTCACACCATGTACTCCCACAACACAAATCAGCACAGCACACAGACAACATCACACTCTGGAAGAGTAGCAGTACCTCAGCAAACACACATACAGCTAACCCAACACTCACAGATGCACAACTCAAGGACACCCAGGTGCAAACAACATGAACAGAGGACTGTGCAGCACAAACAGTTGCACTGCACATGAGCAACCATGACTGCAAACCAGTACAAGAAAATCACACATAACCATATGTGAAACTGTCCTGAGTGGCACATTGGTCCTGTGCACAGATCAGCACCACAAAGCATAGTGTAACAAATGAAGTGGTGGGGAGGCTCACACACTGGCAACCCAAGGGGATAGGTGACATGAGAGTGAAGTGGTGTGTATGTCAGTAGTGGACAGGTCAGGAGTGTACTATACACAAATACATGGAGGAGTCACTCACAATGGGTAGGCATCAGCAGCAAAGCTAGGGGATGGTATGACTCCACATCCCACATACCATACTGGAGCCAAAAATGGCTCAAGTGACAGCAATGCATGCGAAAACTCACCAACAATGTCAGTATGGCTGAGCAGGTCTGCACAGTGAGCACAAACAGTAACAAGACACATGGCTGATCAACAAAACACAACACAGACTTGGCTGTCACACACTCTGCATACTCACAACTGGCAGCAACAACAAGTAGGTGTCCCCCAGGAGTGCAAGGACACACCAACACACTGCACAGTGCACAACCTACAACTCCCACATGTGCACACAATCACAAGCACAGGGCTGACAAATCAAACAAACAGGCACTCAGCTCCTGGGTGACACATGTGTGCAGTAGGCATTGCAGGGGCACACACACATCAACACTACTGACCAAGTCACCCCCTTCACACTTCGTGACCACTCAAGTGCACACATTCAAATGTACCCATGTGATTAGGAAGACAGGCCATCACAAGATGACCATACACCAACACTACTGTTCACACATCAAGAAAGATCACACAGACATGATGGACCCTGGC
Source organism: Calotriton arnoldi (assembly GCA_963921515.1). NCBI lineage: Eukaryota > Metazoa > Chordata > Amphibia > Caudata > Salamandridae > Calotriton > Calotriton arnoldi. The sequence continues at coordinate 46,412 of CAWUFW010017996.1, forward strand.
CAGCCTGCCTGCAATCCTGTGGATAGAATTCCCCTCTGTGCTGGTAGTGCATCCTAACATGTCATGTGTACAATTTAGCAAACATGACCATAGATTGATTAGGATAACAGTAGGTCATCACAAACAACCATCATTGCACCCCCAAGCCTCAGAGGTAAGAAGAACTGAAGTGCCTGTCACCTCTGGCAAACTCTGAAAAAGTGAAACAAGCCATTGGCAATGTTAAAGTGGCATACAGAGCATGTGTCACATTAAACCATACCCATAAATAAAACATTTTTTATTTAGCAAGGACACTGACAAAGCAGACAACAGGAGTAACTGTCTTTATTACATATTACCCAGATAGGCATCAAAAGTAGACAAGAGCAAGGCCAGTGGCCAGTCCATAGTTCAAAGTAGGCAAATGTGTGCATGAGAACCTGCACAGGGAATAGGCAAACAAAGTGAAAGACAGCAAGGCCAGTGGCCAGTCCATAGTTCCAAGTAGGCACATGTGTGCATGAGAACCTGCACAGTGAATGGGCAAACAAAGTGAAAAACAGCAAGGCCAGTGGCCAGTCCATAGTTCCAAGTAGGCACATGTGTGCATGAGAACCTGCACAGGGAATGGGCAAACAAAGTGAAAGACAGCAAGACCAGTGGCCAGTCCATAGTTCCAAGTAGGCACATGTGTGCATGAGAACCTGCACAGGGAATGGGCAAACAAAGTGAAAGACAGCAAGGCCAGTGGCCAGTCCATAGTTCAAAGTAGGCACATCTGTGCATGAGAACCTGCACAGGGAATGGGCAAACAAAGTGAAAATCAGCAAGGCCAGTGGCCAGTCCATAGTTCCAAGTAGGCACATGTGTGCATGAGAACCTGCACAGGGAATGGGCAAACAAAGTGAAAGACAGCAAGGCCAGTGGCCAGTCCATAATTCAAAGTAGGCACATGTGTGCATGAGAACCTGCACAGGGAATGGGTGAGACCGTACACTAATAAACAAATACAATGGATGGAGGGTCCCAGGGAAAGGTTTTAGAGACCTGCAAAGGATTACATCCCCAAACTATCAATCAAACACAACAAAAATCCTTGGGTCTAAGTTATCTGAACAAACCAGACAGACATACACAAAGGCACTACCAAAAGACCTAACTGGGGGAAAGATCCCTTTAGGACGAAATCCCTCACCCACCTATGGTGGCATGCTTCATCATTTGGGACTCTCCTCCCAGAGGAAAAACCTAGTTCCTCTGAGGGCTACAACCCCCTCTCTGAGAGGGAGGAGCTCAGGGATGTACACTGCCATGGTCAGCAACACAGCTAGGGGGATAACAATGTGCAGTCCAGGCACCGCTGTGGGAGAGACAGGTGTGGGAGGGGGACTTAGCCTCAGACTTGGCTGTCAGTCAAACTGGGAGGTGGCTGATTGTCGGGCCCAGTTGGAGGACTGGTCCTGGGAGAGAGAGGACCAGCTGAGGTAGAGGTTTCAGTGGCTTTGGGAGCCAGAGGGCTGCTTGGACCGGGTGGTGTGGTGGCACGTGGAGGCGGAGACATGCTGCCGTGAGACACAGTGTGTGAGGGAGAATGTGGAGGGGTGCCTTTCCACTTCTTGGGGATTCCATAGGTAATTTTAGTCTTGGTAGGAGTGGGAGGTGGGGCGGGCACAACAGGCACACTCTCCACCAAAGGTGCATCAGGTGCAGGCGGTGGCCCTCCTTCTGGGGATCTGCTGGATCCAGCGGTGCGCTTGGCCTGGCCTTGCCTTTTCCCCTCCATCCCCTGTTGACCAGGTGAACCCCCTACAGTGCCCTCCTTTCCCAGCTTCACAGGGGTGTGGGTGGGAGTTGAGGTTGTGGGTGAATCTCCTTTAGAGGGCTTTTTCTGCAGACTCTTAGCAGGCACCAGCTTCACAGCAGGCACGGCAACTGTCTGCTTGTCTTTGGGAGACGCTTTTGGGACGGGAGTGTCCTTGGATGGGGATGATATTGAGGCATGTGAGCCTGAGGCCCGCTTCTTGGCTTGATGCCCCTGAGTGTCACCTGAAGGGCTTTTGCCTTTGCGCTCCAGTGTGACTTTGGTTTGTTTGGGGGATGGTGTCTGCGCTCTGGCCCGCTTGGGGTGCTGCTGTTGTGTGCTGCGTGTGGTGTACCTTGAGCCTGAGGGCTGTGGTGTGTGGTCACTCTCGTCAGATGTAGCCACTGGCAGGGGGGTAGCCAAAGGGACTGGAGTTGGACTCTGAGCCTGTGACAGCCAAATGGCTGCCGTCACTGTGGAGGACAAAGACTGGACAGTCCTGTGTAGCCCACCCACGTCTAAATGAATGCCCTCCATGAAGGCAACCACCTGTGCCATCTTCTTGTCATGGTCTAGGAAGGCATTCAGGAGAGTTGTCTGACCCACACACAGCTGGCACAAAAGGTCCACAGCCTCAACACTGAGGGCAGCAGGGGAGACAGGGGCAGGGTCAGCGGTGCCTGGGGGGGAAGGACACACTTCCTTTCTCACTGGTGCAAACACGGGCAGCACTAGTGGAAGTACCTGGGAAGGTGGGCACTGGACGATGTGTGGTGGAAGAGGAGGCAGATTTCCCACTCCCTGTGCCCGCCAACATCGAGGAGTCACCGCTGGCGTCAGATGAGGTTGAGGTTGGTGTCTCTGGCTGTGATTCCTCAAGCACACTCCTGTCCCCCTCCGAGGCGCTGGTCACATCAGTGTCAGTGTGCTCATGTGCAGCAGTTGTGCCTGATGCCTCACCACTGGTGTCTGTCCCCTGTCCTTCTGTGCCCTCGGTAGATGCTGCAAGAGACTGAGACGTAGGTTCAGTTTAGTGCCATACACACAAACATCATATGCAAGCAACGCACAAAACAAGATGGTGATACCCCCATGTTGCACACCACCCTGTGCAGCTACATTGTGCAACCTTAAGTCAAAACTCAAAAATTGCATGGTAACATGCAAACATGGCATAATTGACCCATTTGTTGTCCACACAGCCAAATAGCTTGCCCGTGCCACCGTGTAACCAGGCATATAGATCCCTCTGAGCATACCTAGGTCCCTGTGGGTGAAAAAGATGTACATCCCAACATGTTGTCACAGTCACATATGGAGTCACCATAAGGTCACCCGGAGGCGACCGGCGTCGGCTATGCTGCTGATTTTTTTTACCAGGTAACACCAGCACTTGTAAACCCACACAAGTATATAGCGGCGAAAAACTTTTGATGCTAGGTAGTGGCATTAGTCGCTGCTCCCAATGCCCTATATCAGTAGATTTAGAGCCACTTATCTGCAAGGAGTGTAATTGGAGCTCCCACGTACAGTCTGATAGAGGCGGTAATTTACGCAAGACAGGGCAGGCTATTGATCCTCCTCTTTCTGGGGTTGTGGGGGACGGAAGTAAACTGAAAGCCATCCTCCTCAACACTAGATCTATAAAAAAACATGAACTCCAGCTTTTTGACCTCCTTACAGAGACACAACCGGATGTCATGTTTGCAACAGAAACATGGCGCAACGAGGGCTCAAACCCTACCATCGCTTGCGCCCTCCCATCAGAATATAAGATACTTAGGAAGGATAGACCTGGCGGTAGAGGCGGGGGCGTGGCTATTATATATAAAAACCCACTCTCCTGCCAATTAATACCTATGATAGAGCTAGAAGGGGCAGAGGGACTCGGCTTCCATCTGACGATCTCGGCTCACCAGTCTATTGCGGGCGCGATAATTTACCGCCCACCGGGACCAGCAGGAAGGTTCCTGGAATCCCTGGGCCATGCTATCATGCCCATTGTGTCCAAGTACAGCCAGTGCCTGATTCTGGGGTATTTTAATATTCATTTCGACCAAACGACTGATCCAGAGGCTATGAAACTCTGTGAATTATTGAGTATTTTCAGTTTGACACCATATGTGTCGCTCCCAACGCATGAAAAAGATCAAACTTTAGATCAAATTTTTTCAACAACTGGGCTAGAACCAATCGTTCCCTTGCCAATTATTTGGTCGGACCACTATTTGCTAACCTTCAGGTTAGGAAAGGTTCAGGCCAAATCTCAGTCTTACTGTAAAAATCGGTCGAAAAGCTTTAGATCTTTCGATCAAATAACTCCAGAGGCTTTAGCCGATATACTGGACCATCATCCTATTCCAGCTAACAATAACTTAGAACATGATGTACTCTCTTTGGGAGGCTGGCTTCAGGAGTGGACCATGCAGCTAGCCCCTATAAAAATACGAGCGGCCAAACAAGGCAGAACTTCAGCACCGTGGTTTACTGAGTCCTTAAGGAAAAGTAAAAGTGCATATAAAAATCTAGAACGTTTATGGAGGAGAAATTTTGATCCCATACATAAACTTACATATAAAGCGGCTTTGAAAGTCCACTATGCTAAAGTTCGAGTGGAAAAGGAAAGTTTTTTGGCTATAAAAATAGAACAAGCTGAAAACCGCGCTAAAGAATTGTTCAGGATTGTCAAGGATTTCTCCTCACCTAATGCTTCTAAAAGCTCCCTTGCCCCTACTGATGAATGGACAAATGAAATTGCACAATACTTTTATAGGAAAATTAAAACTATTCAGGATTCTTTTAGTAGCCCCCCCTTGGACAGGGAAAGCAATACTGTTAGGCCTCTCCCCGTATGCCCCACTACGGAGAATACCCTTTTGGAGTTTTCTCCTATGCCCATGGCCACTTCACTTAAAATTATGAAGGCCTTGAAATCTGGATCCCCCTCTGACCCCTGTGCAGCAAAAACGTTGGCATCTATTGCCGAGGTAATAAATCCAGCTGTCAACCAGATACTGAATCTATCCCTGTCCGAAGGAAGGATGCCAGAAAATTGGAAGCATGGAAAAATTCTTCCGCTCTTAAAAAACCCATTAGCGGACCCCTTGGTAGTCAGCAATTATAGACCCATATCGCTTTTACCTTATTTCTCCAAGGCTTTGGAGAAATATGTGAATGCCACCATCACAGATTTTATCGAGGTGAGCCAGGTGCTCCACCCGAGCCAGTCAGGTTTCAGAGCAAACTTCAGTACTGAAACTGCTCTATTAGAAATCTCAGAGACGATAAAAACCACCCTTGACAGAGGAGGAAAGGCTGTGCTGATATTATTAGATCTTTCGGCGGCCTTCGACACCGTACCACATGATCACCTCCTTCATAGACTGAGGGAGAGCGGCATCGGGGGCACGGTGCTCATATGGTTTTCCTCTTTTCTGGATAACCGCCAGCAGACAGTCTGGGCTCCTCCCTTCTCAGCCCTCATCCCCCCACTGAATGTAGGAGTGCCACAGGGTTCCGTTTTAAGCCCTACGCTGTTTAATATAAACATGGCCCCCCTTGCTCCTTTAGCTGAACAATATGGAGCAAAAATTATATCATACGCAGATGATACGCAATTGCTGTTTACCTGTGAGAAGGATGAGGTGCTGAACGGTAATGTAGTCAATGTATGCCTAACCAAGGTGTTTGACTGGTTTAGGCAAAATCAATTACTCTGCAACTCTGACAACGTCGGAAATTATTTTTTTGGGACACACTCCTGGCGACGACTGGCGTCAATGGTGGCCAAAAAATGTATCCCCCCCCTGATAGCCCAGTCTCCATCGCAAAAAATCTAGGAGTGAAATTAGATTCTGACATGTCTATGAAGTCCCAGGTCCAATCGGTTGCTGGCACCTGTTTCGGGCTTTTAAAAATGATGAGGAATTTCCTCCCCCTGCTGCCTATTCCTCATAGGAAAACAGTGGTCCAAGCACTGATCATGTCAAGGCTGGACTACGTAAATGTGTTGTATCTGGGCCTTCCGGACTACTTACTAAACCGCCTTCAGGTAGTTCAAAATGCGGCAGCTAGGGCCGTGCTCATGGTCGGACCAAGGTCACACATGTCTCCCCACCTTAGATCTCTGCACTGGTTACCAGAGAAAAAAAGGGTCAGTTTTAAATCCCTGGTGTTGACTTTAAGGCCCTAAACAACATCGGGGCCCCGTACATCAGGAATAAAATTCAGCCCTACAAACCGTCCAGAACTCTGCGGTCATCAACCCAGCAATTGACAATTGTGCCTAAGTTTGCCGCTCTCGCAAAGGTGGACGCTCCTTTCAGGTAGTAGCTGCAAAATTATGGAACAGTCTCCCACTTTCCCTTAGACAAGAACGTGATCTCCTCAGCTTTAGGCGAAGCTTAAAAACCTGGCTTTTCCAACAGTAGAGTAGACTATCTGGCTTTGGCTGTCAGGTCTTTCAACTGCTCTGTTCTGGGGTCAAGATAGCGCCGGGACACTCCTCGGAGTAGCTGTGGGCTTAACAAATACCCTATAACATAACATAACAAGGGGACAACACAGATACAGACTCCAAAATATCATTTCGCAATGGCCATGAGCTCATGCCATCCACCATGTCGTGCTTTGGGGCACAACTACAGTTGCACATTGGTGTCAGATGTGTAGTTCTCACAATTTTGAGGTCAGGCACTGCACACATTGATGAAAGCACACTCCGATGAAGCAGACTGCTGTTCACTGCCATGGGATGTCCCTGACTCCCCCAATGCAGCCGATGCCATAAGGCCACAACTCAGAATGCAACGTCAAGGGCCATTACATCAATGACATGAGAAAGTACATGTAGCGAAAATGCATGACAGCTGCACCCAGCAGAGAGGCCACTTACAAGCCATTGCATCACAATAGCAACATCACAGAGCTCAGCACTGGCTCAGGCTTGGAATACATGCAGTCACTCACAACCAAAGTCACCCTTCCCAGAATACTCACCCCCAGCTTGCTGCTGATGGTCCTTCAAACGTGCATCCAGCTCTGGCTGTGTCACTGCCAAGATGCGGGCCATTAGTGGTGTCATGCTCCTGCGCGCCAACCTGTTAGTCCAAGGGAGCAGCCCCATTGTCATCTCTGCCACGTTTTTGCTCAGCCGGCAGATGTCCTCCCACCTCTTGTGACAGTGTGTGTGTCGTCGGTTGGAGACACCCAGAGCCCACACCTTGCATGCAATGGCCCTCCATACGGCCTTACGCTGGTGGACTTTGAGCTGCAGGCATGGGAGACAAGAGGAGGAAATTTCAGTGACACTGGGTTATGTACCACTATCCCCCAGTACAGGAGCATGCACAAACTCATCACAGCTTAACAGATATGTTTAGCAGAGACAACACAGCATGACACGTAGTACATGAGCATGGGATAATCATACCAAAATGCATGCAGGTATGAGGATGGACACAGTACCTGCCCATCTCATACACATGCTGAATGGCAGCACAGAAAGCAATGTGAAGGAGGCCCACATCTGCGATTCAGTTTGTGAGTGAGCAAGACATACATAACATTGGAAATAATGTGTCGGGGCAGACTCACTGTGTCCAACACTGCACACCCCTCAATGTCCTTGCCCTGTGAATGGCTCACTGTGTCATGGAGGTCACATTTAGGGACATGATCTTACAATCTCACACCCTTCTCACAAGGTCTGTCTTGTGTAATCCACAGGCCTGAGATAGCTCTTTGATGGATAGGGTAGCAAACAACCCATATGTCTCACTCTGTCCATTCAGTGATGGGTCCTTGTCAAATTGGGCAGTGACTGTGCAGGCCAGGGGGGCTCACACTGAGGTTTAATGTGGGCCATCAGAACATTCACATGCAGGTACAATATGAGAGGGCAAACAGTGCCTACACATTCGAGTCTGAACACATGATGAAAACAATGGAAGGATGATATTTCCAAAGTACAGCAATCTGATGTGTCATATGTGAATTATTCGCCATGAGTGTCACCCTCAGGCATTTCACTCTTGTGCATAATGCTTACATATCCATGGTGGCAATATAGAGTCAAACACACTTCCATCAGTACCCTCTGGACGTAAAGTCTGTCTCATTTCACAAATGAGCCTGTGAAAAACCTCATGGACTCAAAGATCCATTAGCACAGGCAAAGTCTGTCCTGACTCCCACTTTCCATACTTGCAGTGTCACTGTATGTCTGCAAAAAGACTGCATGTCCCTCCCATCCTGAAATGCAGCCTGGGGAATGTGTGAAATAGGCTACAAACCCCATTTCCCTGTAGTCAGCATGCTAGGCAGTGCATCACACAAACCCATACTCTCAGGCACGTAACTGCAGCAGATCAACTTCATGTGTGCACTCCCTGCACTCTCACTTCACACTCTGAAACACTTACCATGGCATCTGGAGCACCATATAGCCTCCCATACTGTGTGAGCACCTCGTCCACCAGGACCCCCAGCTCCTCTGTGGTGAAGGGACGGGCCCTGACGTTCTCAGTCCTCGCCATCACTGGGTCCAGGAGACAGGAGCAGCAGCAGTTGGTGGTGAAGAGTGTCATTCAGCAGTGTCTGGATCCAGGAGACAGGAGCAGCAGCAGTTGGTGGTGAAGAGTGTCAGTCAGCAGTGTCTGGAAGCAGTGGAAATGTGAGGCTCTCTCCCACACATATAGCCCCCTGGGGTAGTTTCTGTGGTTCTAAGCTGCTGCAATTGGTGTTCCAGGTCAGCTTCTTTTGAATGCATCCAATGACCGGCCCGCGGTAGCGGAGCACGCCTACCGCGATTTTCAAAATTGCATTTGGCTACTGCGATTGTGGTTCCCATTGGCTGTAAGGGCATGGGCATTGGCGGTGACACACCGCAGGGGCCAGGCGGTCGCTACCGCGATCGTGCATCTTTCAATTGCATCCAATGACCGGCCCTGTGGTAGCGGAGCACGCCTACCACGACTTTCAAAATTGCATTTGGCTACCGCAATTGCGTTTCCCATTGGCTGTAAGGGCATGGGCATTGGCGGTGACACACCGCAGGGGCCAGGCGGTCGCTACCGCGATCTGGCTGCCATACATTGGTGCCTATGACCCTGATTTTGGTGGCGGATCATGCCAACCGCCAGTTCCCAATCTGTATATCACTACCGCGATTGAGGGTCCCATTGGCTGTAAGGGCATGGGCATTGGCGGTGACACACCGCAGGGGCCAGGCGGTCGCTACCGTGATCTGGCTGCTATACATTGGTGCCTATGACCATGATTTGGGTGGCTGAGCATGCCAACCGCCATTTTCCCATCTGTATATCACTACCGCGATTGCGGGTCCCATTGGCTGTAAGGACATGGGCATTGGCGGTGACACACAGCAGGGGCCAGGCGGTCGCTACCGCGATCTGGCTGCTATACATTGGTGCCTATGACCGTGATTTGGGTGGCAGAGCATGCCAACCGCCATTTCCCAATCTGTATATCACTACCGCGATTGCGGGTCCCATTGGCTGTAAGGGCATGGGCATTGGCGTGACACACCGCAGGGGCCAGGCGGTCGCTACCGCGATCTGGCTGCCATACATTGGTGCCTATGACCGTGATTTGGGTGGCGGAGCATGCCAACCGCCATTTCCCCATCTGTATATCACTACCGCGATTGCGGGTCCCATTGGCTGTAAGGGCATGGGCATTGGTGGTGACACACCGCAGATGCCAGGTGGTCGCTACCGCGATCGTGCATCTTTCAATTGCATCCATTGACCGGCCCGTGGTAGCGGAGAACGCCTACCGCGATTTTCAAAATTGCATTTGGCTACCGCGATTGCGTTTCCCATTGGCTGTAAGGGCATGGGCATTGGCGGTGACACACCGCAGGGGCCAGGCGGTCGCTACTGCGATCTGGCTGCCATACATTGGTGCCTATGACCGTGATTTTGGTAGCGGAGCATGCCAACCGCCAATTCCTCATCTGTATATCACTACCGCGATTGCGGGTCCCTTTGGCTGTAAGGGCATGGGCATTGGCGGTGACACACCGCAGGGGTCAGGCGGTCGCTACCGCGATCTGGCTGCTATACATTGGTGCCTATGACCGTGATTTGGGTGGCGGAGCATGCCAACCGCCATTTCCCCATCTGTATATCACTACCGCGATTGCGGGTCCCATTGGCTGTAAGGACATGGGCATTGGCAGTGACACACCGCAGGTGCCAGGAGGTTGCTACCGCGATCGTGCATCTTTCAATTGCATCCAATGACCGGCCCGCGGTAGCGAAGCACGCCTACAGCGATTTTCAAAATTGCATTTGGCTACCGCAATTGCGTTTCCCATTGGCTGTAAGGGCATGGGCATTGGCGGTGACACACCGCAGGGGCCAGGCGGTTGCTACAGCGATCTGACTGCCATACATTGGTGCCTATGACCGTGATTTGGGTGGCGGAGCATGCCAACCGCCATTTCCCCATCTGTATATCACTACCACGATTGCGGGTCCCATTGGCTGTAAGGGCATGGGCATTGGCGGTGACACACCGCAGGGGCCAGGCGGTCGCTACCGTGATCTGGCTGCTATACATTGGTGCCTATGACCGTGATTTGGGTGGCGCAGCACGTTAACAGCACCTATGGACACATCATGCTGTGTCAATGGCAATGGCCAGTTCTCAACAGTGTACAGTAGACACCTGAATCATGGAACAAGATAGTGCAAACAATGCCAGTGTAACATTTAGCCCACTGCTGACTACACATGCCATGTCAGTGCACATGATTGCAAACATTGGCATGTACTCCCTCACATGTCACTTATGATATTGTTGTGCATGTACACAGATCAGTGGTGTGATGGACTCTCCAATGTGTACACATGTCAATGTGTGGTCTGGCTAAGCAACACACAGTGACGAAGGCCTGACTACACAATGTGCATATTTCACTGTGTAGTTTGTTTTGCTCATGTACATACTTGATCTTAATGCACAGACTGTGCTCATTGTGTTGTTGATGTGTGCCCTGTTCGACTTACGCAAGAAGGTGTGGCAGGTACAGCAGCTAGGTAGGAGCCAGCAGTGTTGCTGTTTCACACATATGCTGTATGAACTACTCTCAGGGCTGGTTACGCAAGATGTGGACATGTACCTTTGGGCATTCACATAGTCTGAATCTGTTTGGGAGGTACTCAATGTGTGAAAACTGGACAAGTGTATGACTAGTGTAGCTGAAGGTGTCCCTACATGTAAGTTGTGCTGTAAGCTGAAGTGTGATGCCAGTCATTGTTGGTGCTGTGTCAGTCAAAACGTAAGATGTTGGACACATCTCATGGTGGATTGCATTGACATGTGTCCCCTTTCATCTCACCTAGGAGGCGACCAAATGTGCATCGTCCCTTCACAGTGCTGGCGGACATGGAGGATGAGCACGTCATTCGGAAATTCCGTCTGGATCGACCCACCCTACAAGACCTATGTGCTCTGTTGGAGCCCCACCTGCGGCCTCGCAGAACATATCCGACTGCTTTCACACCAACGTCTAAGGTGATGGCGGCCCTGCATTTTTTTGCTACTGGATCATTCCAGTACACGGTGTCCAGCGCAGGTGGGATGTTGCAACCTATGTTCAGCATGGTGCTACGTGATGTCCTGTCCGCTATGATGACCTACAAGGATAGATACATCCATTTCCCCAGGAGGCATGAATTGGCGGATGTGAAGGCTGATTTTTATGCCCTTGGCCACATCCCTAATGTTGTTGGTGCCATTGACTGCACACATGTTGGCCTGGTTCCACCACAGGCACGTGAGCACATCTACAGGAATAGGAAACATTTCCATTCCATCAATGTGCAAGTGGTGTGCCAGGCGGATATGATAATCTCACATGTCTGTGCCAAATTTCCCGGCTCTGCCCATGATTCGTACATCCTGCGTAACAGCATTGTGCCACAGCTGATGGCAAATCTGCTTCCGGAGCGTGCATGGATTGTGGGTGAGTACGCAGAGTCAAGTAGCGTGCTGTATGTGTGACATGCTGTCCTCTGCCACAGTAATGTTACAAGTTTGTCCTGTGTGTCTCACACCTAGGTGACTCTGCATATCCCAACCGGCCTTGAATGCTGAGCCCACTGCGGAATCCCAGGACCCCGGGTGAAGTCCGCTACAATGATGCCCATGGGAGGACACGTCGTGTGGTGGAGCGTACTTTTGGTCTCCTGAAGTCACGATTTCGTTTCCTGGACAAGACCGGAGGTGCACTGATGTACTCTCCCCAAAAGGTGTGTCAGATCGTAGTTGCATGCTGCATGCTCCACAACCTGGCCTTGCGCAAGGAGATCCCCCTGCTCCTGGACGCTGATGAGCAGCCGAGGCCACCGCCTGCAAACCCACCCATGTCCAGTGACGAGGATAGTGGAGAGGACGAAGGTGTTGACCTGCATCAACAGCTCATCAACCGCTACTTCCCTTGAAGGTGAGTGAAAACATACAATGGTGCCATTGTCTGCTGATTGTGTTGTTGGTGAAAAGGTCTAGGGGAGATTTGTGACTGCTGCCTGTTGTTGGCTCTGTGCTGGGTGCTAATGTTTCTGGGACATGGTAGTTGTGCACAGCTACAGGATGTCTATGTCGGTACTGTTGCTCATTGTAATGTGTGCAGATTTGAGTACCTTGATGACAAGTGTTGTGTAATGGCTGTGATGCCATCACCTGACAAGTGAATATTCTTCTTTTGTGTTTTCCTAGGTCCCTTCTGCCTCTCAATGCCTCCAAACAATTCGTGCTCCTGGTACATTGTAATCCCAGTCAACGTTGTACATCCTGTAATAAACATGGAGCTGACACGAAAACATAGGTGTGTAAGGAGTGTTTATTTACAATGGGTATATGTGACAGGGAAGTGAATATTTACAAACAGGTGAAAAGTGAATCAATGAGTTGTCAGTGATGGTAGATGAGACAATAGAGTAGTCACCACATTGATGTGGTGACACAGTCCAACAGACGCATGGCATTAACCTGGCAGTGTGGATAAGGACAGTCAACAGAGTCAATGGCAAGGTGAAGAGGGGTGCCATCATGGCTGACTCCTTGACTGGCGTTTGGCTGGTGCTTTGCCACGTGATCCTCCCTGGGATTTCTTTGGACGGCCCCTTGAGCGATTGGCAGGGGGGGGCCTCTGCTGCGGGCTCAGCGGTGTCTGAGGACTCACCCCTCTCTGTGGCCACAGAGGAGGTGGGGGAACTGTCATCCTGTGGCCCACTAGAGGTAGGTGGGGCTGTTGTTTGGGACACAGGCCTGTCTCTCAGGATACCCACTAGCTGGCCCAAGAGGTCCACGATTTGGCCCAATCGTGTGTCTATGGACCTCAGCAGCAGGCGGAGCTCACGGGATTCCTCCAGAGCCTGGCCCGTGTGTCCCTGGGCTTGTTCATTGGCCCCAAGGACTCTGGCGATGTTGGCCAAGGCTTCGGTCCCAGTGTCCGGTTGGTCTTGTCGCCTAGTTGCTCTCCCACCTGCCCTGCTGTCCCAAACCTGTGGCGTCACCACTCTACGCACCCGCGTACTCTCCCTGCCCTCCTCAGATTGTGGGGTGGGGTGGTCATCCTCTGAGGCAGGGACAGTGTTGCAGGCAGCACTGGTGGTGGTGGTGGAGGCCGCACAGGTCGTTACAGCAGGGGTCAGCGTAGTTGTTGTTGCTGAGGTTGTTGCGGTGGGGACAGTGGGGTCCTGGGACCTGTTGCGCCCTGGCATGCCTGATGGGCCGGCTTCGGGCTCCGCATCCGAGAAATCTAGGGAGTCTGCATCAGAGAGTCCATGTTCCAGGGGGGGAGACTGGCTCTGCAGGTTGGTGTGGTCATCTGCAGCTGTCAGTTCTTGGTCACCTGTGGAACAGAGGGGAAATGGTCATTGGAGTGCACCCCTCAAGCTTGGTGTTAGATGTTTTGTTGTTACATGTTATACACCACACAGTTTACATTGATATTACATTGTATGTCTGCACAGTATTGAGCATCATGTCATGATGTGGAGGTACATATATTACTTGTCCATGGTGTGACATGTCAATAGGTACCATGCGCAACGTGCAGATTGTGTGACTACAAGGACATGTCATCATCTAACGACTAGCAGCACAACAACTTTATGTGACGCACCTTTGTTGTTCACTCTGCATGGACGACATTACATCTGAGCATGAACTAGCCATTGTAGTCTCATGCATACCTTTGTCATTTCATGTGCTTTGCTTTCTTTTTACTACTGACCATGCTTGTTTTGTTTTCATATGGGCCTTGATGCTCTGCCCCCAGGCACTTACAGATAGCATTCAGTGCTGTGCATTATTGTGCCCTGAATTCCTTCAACATGTGATTTGGTGAGTCACACTTTGGTTTCTGTGATAGTTACATACGCTTTTCGGTCTGCACACTGGAAGTGGCTATTGGATCTATGCCAAGTTGGATGACATGTGAGGGCTGGTGTGGTCATCTGGCTCCATGCTTTTTGAGAGGAATGGCAGGGTGCATGCACTGTCTACCTACCTGTTCTGTGACACAGTTGAGGGGAATTGTTGCCACATGGTTCTGGGTGTGGGGGGTCCTGCTGAGCTTTGGAACAAGGGGGCCTGGTGGGAGTTGCAGTGCAGGCCTCCCACCCCCGAAACCCCCTCCCTGTGAAGATGGCTACCTACCTGTTAGGTGAAGGTGAACAATGCAATGGCTGCCACATGCTTCTGGGTGGGGTGGAGTGCTACATCCTTCTCAGGGGTGGGACAAGGGGGCCTGGTGGGAGTTGTAGTGCAGGCCTCCACCCCCAAACTCCCCTCCCTGTGAAGATGGCTACCTACCTGTTAGGTGAAGGTGAACAATGCAATGGCTGCCACATGCTTCTGGGTGGGGTGAAGTGCTACATCCTGCTCAGGGGTGGGACAAGGGGGCCTGGTGGGAGTTGTAGTGCAAGCCTCCCACCTCCAGACCCCCCTCCCTGTGAAGATGGCTACCTACCTGTTAGGTGAAGGTGAACAATGCAATGGCTGCCACATGCTTCTGGGTGGGGTGGAGTGCTACATCCTGCTCAGGGGTGGGACAAGGGGGCCTAGTGGGAGTTGTAGTGCAGGCCTCCCACCCCCAGACCCCCCTCCCTGTGAAGATGGCTACCTACCTGTTAGGTGAAGGTGAACATTGCAATGGCTGCCACATGCTTCTGGGTGGGGTGGAGTGCTACATCCTGCTCAGGGGTGGGACAAGGGGGCCTGGAGGGAATTGTAGTGCAGGCCTCCCACCCCCAAACCCCCCTCCCTGTGAAGATGACCGTATTTTTTTAGTTGCCATAGGGGTGTGTCATTGGGGTGTGTTAGGTGTTTTGGGGGGCTGAGCTAGTTTGATGTGTGCTCTTGGTGGCCTTGTGGTATGTTTTTTTTGTCGACCCCCATATTTCTTCCGGAGCGACCGCGGCGGTGGGTATGCAACAGCCCTTCCGCCGGCTCTCCCATTCATCACTGTTTGCGATCGCGGCGGTCGGAAACAGCAGATCGTTCCGCTGTCACCTCAATGGTATCCTAATTTTACGTGCGGTCACTCCGCTGGCCTAGCGATGGTTTTGGGTGTTTCCGCCGCGAATCCGACCGCCGCAGACGGATTTTCACCTGCTCCGCCCGCTACCGGCGGGTTTTCGTGGCATCGTTCCACCGCGGTCTGATTTTTCTTGCGGTTGATCCTAATCAGACCGCCGGTTTTGCCGCGGTACCTGCGGACGGTTTATTTCCGCTACCATGGCGGTCGGAATGGTTTTCCGACCGCCATCCTAATCGACCCCTATGTGACAGACAAAACGAGAGCATCTTGAGAAGCATCATGGTATGTTGTACAAGGTTCAGAGGTCTCGACCTTAAGACGTAAAGGCAGGCCTCAATGCCATATTCATGGAAAATGGAAGTATAAAGAGAGCAGGCATCCATAGTTACCATAAGATAACTACTCTGCTAGGGAATATCATTAATCTTCCACAAGAAATATTTTTATCTTGTATGTAAGATGCTAAACTGGTGACATAATTGCATAGAAACAAGTCTAAAAATCTGGAACTGTTTTCTAATAATGATCATGCTCACGATGAGTCTCCCAGGAGGATTGTATAGACTCTTATGGATCTTTGGGAGACAATATATGACAAGTGTCCTTGGATAATCTACTTTTAGATGTTGATATTATTCCATGGACAGTAGACCGTCATCAGTCTAACTCTTTAACATGACATGATATTCCTTTTGATGGTCTCCAATGGGATTGTTTTTTAGTTTCTCATATGTTACTTGACCCTTAGTTGTCTGGTCATCTCTTTGGTATATTGGTCAGTACTCAACACCACTATATTCCCTCCTTTTTCCGAGGATTTCAGAACGATAGACTCATTATTTCTTAATGCATTCAGTTCCCGCCAGTCTGCTGAGGTGAAGTTTTCATATTGCTTCCGGCATGCTGAAGCCCTCATTTTGTTCATGTCCTCTGTTAACAGCTCATGTAAAACATCCACCAGATTGCATGTTGGAAATTGTGACATGAACCTCCTTGCCGGTCTCAGGCTGCTTTTGATTGTATGATTTGTCAAAAATCCCATTAATTCTAATTGTGGGATATCTATTTCATTTACTGTCTGAGTTGAACCACTCATGCTTCCTGTTCTGTCCAGATTGTCAATATTCATTATCTCTGAGATGTCACCAATAGTGAATTGGGCAGTTGTCTGATCCATGTTCATGACACCTGTTGTAGGCCTCGTGGCTCTTGTAGCAAAGTGTTTGTACAGTTTCAGTTTCCTCGTGAATTTGTAGGCCTCTATTCTTAAGTTGACAAAATCAGGGCTTACTGATGGGCAGAAACTTTTTTTTTGTTTTTAATAAATGATTTTTATTAATTTTAACAAAATGGCATCCAAAACATGTGCATAATGATTAGGATATACCAGAAATAATACAGATCAATAACAAAATCGAATGGCATTAGGTAGGGGCAGAAGGAGATTCAATATCATTCAGCATTCCCGTACCTACTGGGCTGGGCGGCTCACTGCTTCACTCCGCAGAGCCACACAACCAAACATATATAAATGTACAATAGAAGTATCAAACAGGAGAATCGGGCATTGCTCCATGCATCCGGGCCCGTTACATATCGTACATCCCTGAAGAAGACAATATAATTTCGGCCACAAAAGGCACCACAAATGAAAACAAAAAGCGAAAAAGAGAACAAAAAGAAATTCACATGTGGCCCAAATAAGAAAACAAAAGCCGATCTCTATGTATATATGAAGCCCAGTACGATCACAAGTGCTGGTCTGGTGCATAAGAAATATAACATAAACAATAGATAGTAGCATAGGGACATGATGGAGTGCATGCGGTCATGTCAAGCACCTCAGGAAGAAACCTTAAGAGTAAATGGACGGGGAGGGAGGGGGGGGCAGGAGTAGGCGCGCGTGGGCCAGGGAGGGGGCAGCAGGGCAAGCGGGGGGGTCTCCCCACCGATGTGTGTGAAGGGGGATTCAGGGGGGAGGAGCGCCCTCAGCAACTCTAGCCTCGATCGCCGTTAAAAATTCTTGCCACTGTGCAGGTAATTGACGCGAGGGGAGCGGCGCCCGCGCCTCAGCCTCGCGTTGATTCATACATTCCGAAACCAGTGCCCTTTGCAGGTCCAGTAGCCACACAGCGATCCCGGGGCCCGCCTGCGCCTTCCAGGCCATGGCAATCCTCCGTTTAGCCAGGCCCAAAGCGAGGTCCAAGAATTTGTTCATACTCTTATGAGCCGAATTACGCCTCGTGACTCCCAACAGGAAATGGAGGGGTTCCACCTCCACTCGCGCATCCGCTGCCGCCGTAAGCACTGCAGCCACCTCTAGCCAGAATACGCGAATGGTAGTGCAAGTCCAGACCATGTGAGTAAAAGTAGCAGCCTGATTTCTGCATCGAGGGCAGACGTCCATGGTAGTAGGGTACATACGTGCCAATCTATGAGGGGTGAGATATGTATGGTGGAGATAGTTAAATTGAGTGTATTTCACTCTGGCATTGGTCGAAATAATTATGGGGTAAGTAAGACATTGTTGCCATTGTTTATCCGACAAGGTAATAGAGAGCTCGCCATCCCAAAACGCTCGCAAGGTAGTCAATGGAGGGGGATCGTCCAATCTAATGGAAATGTATATGGCTGTGATGGCTTGATGCCCACGGCCGTGTGTGAGCAAGGTATGTAGCAAGTGTGAAATAACAGGTTCCCCTCCGTCCGCACCCCAGGACTGCAAGGACAGGCGACGCAGTAGGGCATATAGTAGGAAGGAGCCCTGTGGCACTTCATACGTTTCCACTAGGCCCTCAAACGTCAGCAGCTGCGAATCCGCAAACATATCCCCCCATGTGTCCAGTCCACTCTCCCTCCATGCCCCCAGTTCCGGGCATCCATGGCATGAATACGTGCCAGGGAGCAGCTCCAGAGGTAGACTAGGGGCGTAAGGCGGCGGCCGGCCCTTGGGCACCACGTATCTAGCCCAGTGTCGTCGGGCTGCAGTCATCAATAAATTGCCCTGTCGTCTCTGGGTTGGCGTAGCAGTTCCCGATAGCCACTCTAGGAGCGTTGAAATATCCCAGGACACGGCGCCAGAGACCAACTCAGTGAGGCTACTTTTGGTGAGCCACTGCATTGGCCACTGTAATTGTGCCGCCGCGTAGTACCGCTCATAATTAGGTGCGCCCAGGCCACCATCCGACAATGGTAAGTATAACTTGTGGAGGGCCACCCGAGCTCGGGAAGCACCCCATATCAGCGACACCAGCAATGACTCCAGGTCTCGGAAGAGTTTTCGGGGTAAACGATATGGGAGTACACAGAAAAAATATAAGAGACGGGGGAGAACTAACATCTTAAAGATTGCTACCCGACCCATTGGAGACAAAGGGGGACTCGTCCAAAACGAGAGGGTCGTGCGCACTCGCGTAATGGCTCGGCCTAGGTTCCCGTCGATCGTGTCCGATCCCAAGTGGTAAATCTGCACCCCCAGATATTTAAAGGTGTCGAACACTCATTGCAGCGGGGTAAGTGGCGCTAGCCGCCTCTGCGCCGGAGTCATTGATGTCATCGGGAACACCATCGATTTCGCCCAGTTAACCTGGAGTCCAGAGACGGTTGCGTGTTCATTTAAAAGAGCCATGACTGACTGCAGGATCGCGGCCTCGCCACGAAGGTAAATCAACGTGTCATCGGCATATAGCGAGGCGATATGCCATCGCTGATCAACCCGTATACCCCAATCTCGCACCCGCAGCCGCAACCTGCACGCCAATGACTCCATGGCCAGAGCAAAAAGGATCGGGGACAGGGGGCAGCCCTGCCGCGTCCCCCTCGCTATCGACAGGAGAGGCGAATAAGTGCGACCCATTTTCACCCCGGCCCGCGGACCACTGTATAACAATCGTACCCACAGTAGGAAATGGGGACCCATGCCAAACCCTGTCAGGGTCGCCTCGAGGTAAGCCCAGCTTAAGGTGTCAAATGCCTTTTCTATGTTGAGCGAGGCGATCCAGGGCCGCTCCTCCCCACCCCGCGCCCACTCCAGGAGCGCAAACAACCGCCGCAGATTCAACCCCGTATTGCGCCCTGGAATGAAACCATTCTGGTCCTCATGGACCAGCAGAGGGACAGTAACAAGGAGCCGATTAGCTAATAATTTCCCCAGGATCTTATAATCGACATTAAGCATCGACAGGGGGCGATAGGAGGCCATGAGAAGGGGGTCTCGCCCTGGTTTAGGCAGCACAACCAGCGTCGCCTCTCTCATAGTTGGTGGTAACTCACCCGCCTCAAAGGCCTCGGCATACACCTTGGCCAGCCTAGGCGCTAGCTGTGCAGAGAAGGTACGATAAAATTCTGCCAGCCACCCGTCCGTCCCCGGCGTCTTGCCCGCCGCTAGCTGCCGGATGGCATCCGTGATCTCATCAAGCGCAATGGGCTGTTCCAGAGCGGCCCTGTCAGCCGGAACAATCTGCGGGAGCCGGACCCCCTCCAAAAACTCCCGATTACGATCAGGGTCAGGTGGTGCCGGGGCTGCGTACAACGTGGTGTAGTACTCATGGAAGGAGAGATTGATAGCTGCCTGCATATTCACTAAAGTCCCAGCACTCGTGTATACGGCAGTAATGGGAGGCTGGGTAGTATCGGATCGGAGGAGCCACGCCAGGAGCTTCCCAGCCTTGTCTCCCTCGCTATGCCTGCGCGCCAAATATGTTCTATAATCTAGGACACACAGGTCATCCATCGCCTGCCTGTACGCCAGTCGCGCCTGGGCGAGTAAGGGGGCAAGCAGGGGATCCGCCGGAATTCGCCGCTCATAACTCTGGATCTCGGACTCGTGCGCATCTAGTGCCGCAGTGAGGGTTGTGCGAGCCCCATACGTGGTCTTGATTGCATGACCTCTAAGAACAGACTTGAAGGCGTCCCACTCCAACCCCACTGATGACGCAGTCCCCTCATTCTCCGCAAAATAATTGGTAATGGACTCCAGTAAAGTGGTCCGGTAGGAGGAGTCAGCCAGCGCCGCCCCCGGCAGGCGCCACGTCGAGATCGTAGGGCGTTGCGCGCCCCAGGTCAGGCTCAATTGTAAGGGTGTATGGTCAGAAAGCGCGCGCGCCAAGTACGCAGCATGCACCACACTATGCAGAGCATTATCCGAATAAAACACCATATCAATCCTTGTGTGTAAATCGTGTAGAGCCGAGTAGTGAGAGTATATGCGCATCCGTGGATGAAGCCGGCGCCAGACATCGTGGACCTGCAGTTGAAGCGCCCATTCCCGCATGTGATGCGCCAGTGTAATGGACTGCGCCCCAGAGAGAGGTGGGCGGGAGCGATCCGAGGCAAGATCCCATACCCCATTGAAATCACCCCCCCAGTATGTAGGGACCGTGGGTTTCGTAAGCAGCGAGGGTGTGAGCAGCCGCAGGAAATTGGATTGGCCCGAGTTCGGGGCATACAGGGGAATACAGGGGAACCATTCAGCACACCCTCCATGGTGACATAGCGACCCTGCACGTCCACCCTGGAGTGTGTAATTTGGAGAGGAGTCCCAGGGACCACCCAGATAAGCGCCCCCCTAGCGTAACCCGAATACGTCGTGCCCAGGACCATGCCCCGCCATCGTTTGCGGAGCGACACCAGCGTCTGTGTTGTGAGGTGCGTCTCTTGGAGTAGCGCAAACGTAACCTTGTGGCTGCGCAGGTATTGGTACACTTTGTGGCGCTTGGCGCATCCCGCCAGCCCCCTCACATTCCAGGTCAATAAAGAATAATCCCCACTACCCATTTATGTAGGTGTATAATAAAATTGTGCGAGGATCCCCCCACCACGTGGCAGACCGCATTCCCATCGCTACACACACAGTCCCAGACTACCGGACACAGGGGTATATCGGCACCAGGGCTCGTGAATTGCAAACATAAAAGAAAAGAAAGAATGACATCATCAAAAATATCCCAACTTCTCACCCCAGGCCTGGTTGTCAACGGACAATGGGCCATTCGCACTAAACTGCAAATCCAATAACACAACAATTAAAACATACAGCAAAAGATAAAGAATGAAATAGTGTGCTGTATCAGCTACTTATCACTCGGTGGGGAAGGTGGCGTAAAGACTGTATGTAATGTCCGTGCCGCCTCCCGTGGATCATCCTGGCAATCATCAGGCATACACCAGCTGTCCGGTCACTTCAACAGAGAAACAAGTTCCAGGCGCAGTAATTTCAACCTAGATCAGCTGCTGTTTGCGGGGTAAGGACCGGGCCCGTCCCAGCCATTGCCTCAATCTGTGAATCCGTAAGTTGCAGTGTGCGGTCCATTTGTGCATCAGAGTCCGAGTCCCGTCTGGAAGAGGATGAAGGGGAGCCCAGTTGTTCCACCGTCTTGATGGCTTGTGCTCTTTCACGCGTGGCTTGCGTCTTTGTTGGGCGGCGTGATCTGTTCCCGCCTCGGCCTCCACGTGCTGGCACCGTGGTCCATGGTCGTGCAGAATTCGACTGCATAACAGGAGGGTCGTGCGCCAAACCCTGTTGGTCGACCCAAGCCCAGGCATCGTTCGGCGTGTCGCAAAAGACCGTGCCCTCCTTATGGCGCGCCGGGTATTGCAAGGAGTATTGAACATCATGATCTCGCAAGCATTTTTTGATCTCCAAAAATGAGGATCGGCGGCGTTGCACAGACAGGGTATAATCCGGG
Organism: Calotriton arnoldi; assembly: GCA_963921515.1. NCBI lineage: Eukaryota > Metazoa > Chordata > Amphibia > Caudata > Salamandridae > Calotriton > Calotriton arnoldi. Next base: position 68,457 of record CAWUFW010017996.1, read on the forward strand.
TAGATGTGGACTGTCGCGTTTTCGATTTGCCAGGGGCCCATGGTCCTGGTGATCTGCAGCACGTGATCCCTGTCGCGGTAGTTGAAGAATCTGGCCACCACTGGTCTAGGAGGTGCGCCAGGGCGCGGGGAGCCCCCCGGGACCCTATGAGCCCTCTCAATAGAGAAGAACTTAGACATTTTGCCCTGTAGGACCTCACGTGCGAACCAGTCTTCCAGGAACAGTTTTGTGCTGGGCCCCTCCGCCCGTTCGGGCAGGCCCACAATTCTCACGTTGTTGCGTCGTGAGCGCCCTTCCTGGTCATCCACGCGGGCCTGAAGGTAGTCCACCTCCTGTTGGAGGGTTCGCAGCTGGCAAAGTCGTCGCAGCCACTGTAGGCTGCATGGATGCCAAGGCGGACTCATTTTCGTCGACCCGACCCTTAAGCTTCTTGTGGTCTTCTCGTAAGTATCCCATGTCGATACTAATAGAGTCAATTTTAGAGCCCAAGGTGGTTTTAATATCCAGAATCGCCGCTAGTATTTCATCAAAGCGGTGCGTTTGATCAGTGTGGTCTCCCTGGCCGGATGTCCCTGGGGGATCCACGGTCCTGTGCTCCGAGGACGCCGGCTCTACCTCCGGAGATTGCGCCTGGGATCTGTCCGGTCTGGGCTTGCCCATAATGTCGCCCCTGTGCGCCCACAGGGCAGGCAATGGCGGGCGCGCACGCTCAGAGGACAGGAGCAGTCAGGAGTCGAAGCAAGGGGAAGAAGGTGCGCAAGATAGAGCGCCCAAGCTACAGAATGTTCTCACTCACGCCCTGCGGGGCACCAAGGGACGCAGGACTAACATAGAGTTGATCCCACTGCAGGATCAGAGACACCGCCCCAGCCGTAGTTTACTCAGGCAGCCACTGTCGTCTCCAGATGCATCCCGCGCATCCACCTATGGCACACCGGGGTACGCTTTCCCTGCAATGGCTCTCACCCCGTGTCATCACACCCGCAGGCTCAGCTCCAGCGCGCCGCTTCCGGTCCACCAGCCAGGGCTCAGGGATATACTCTCAGCCGCACCCTGTGGGTGAGGCTATCCACAGCCAAACAGCCGAGCTCCAGGGGGGCCCCCCGCAACCGAGACAATCCACCGGGGTCTCACTCACCACAGGGCGGGCGACGCGGTTCCAGCTGCGCACTCGCAGCACACCCACAGTCCGTAGAGGTCGCAAGGAGTATAGAGGAGGAAAGGGGCCACGGGGGTCCACTCACCGCTGCCAAGGGATGTTGTTCGCTCATCCGCCAGATGCAGCAATCTTGTAGCCGCACCTCAATGGGCCCGGCCGCCTCCGTTCGCCAAACACAATATGGCGGTCCCGGGCGGTCAGTCCATCAGGAACCTGGAGCCGTGGACAGCGCCCGCCAGGTTCTCGGGGCACAGCACTCCTAGCCCCCAAATGGGGGAGGGGGAGACGGGTCCGCACCCCCTCACCGCCGTGCCCAGGGGCCTAGTCACCACAGGCCCCTCGTCGCAGGATGGCCGCCTCAGCCACGGAGGTTCGAGCAGGCCAGAGGGGGTCACAGGCGGCGTCACAAGGGCACAGGACACAGCACCCCAGGCCTCAGGCACTCCAGGCCCCCTGATGTAGAGGGGGTGATGAATTCGGGCACTGCGCGGCCGAGTCACGGCCCGCGTCGAGGTGCCTCCGTCCTCTCGCGCTGCTCCGGGCCTCGGGGTCACTCGCGGCCACGTAGGCAGAGATCAGAGCCTGCAGCGGGCTCACGGGGCACCGACGAGCGCCGATTTTTCCCTCCAGCGGGTGCCGGTCATCTCCCGCATCAATCACCGGCAAGGATCTCCGGCCAGGCGAGGAGAAAACAGGATTTTGCCGGCGGGCATAGAGCGGAGCTCAGGGCTCTGCGTCCGCTCTATCCGCCATCTTGGCCACCCTGATGGGCAGAAACTTAGGCCAAGATTCAAGATCTTTACTTGGCCCGGCATCAAGGGTGCGCCAGAGATGTTAATGACTGTGTCCACTTCTTCTCCCATCACATCACACAAGGAAGTTAGTCCTTGGATTCCGTTGTCTGTTTCCCTTTTCCCAAACACTGAGAACCGTTTTTTAGGCAACCGACGGGGCAACTTCCGGCCCAGATACTGGAATCATCAACAGAGAGGCTTTTACTCAGAACAGGAACAGCCACAGAAGTATATTCAAACTCGCAATCAACAGTATTGGAGAACATAAACACCATTCCTGTGTTTAACCTGTCTTCCTGTATCACGGAACCCTCTGCAGAGACCCTTTTATCTAAAGGACTCTCATTTGTCCCCACTACAAATCTCAACAAGTTTGAACTTATTAAGGACCTTCATTCCTTTTTTCGCAGAATCAGGCTCAAGAAATTTTTCCAAAACAGAGTCACTAACATCAGTGAAGACAATCTCTCCGGCCTCAAACCTCCTTCCAGCTTCACACCCGGAATTGAGTCAGTGGGGGCGGAAGTGGAATTGTTTGAAAAGGCGGTTCTTATCAAAATCCAAAAAGCTATCAAATATGTTCCAAACCCTCATATAACATCACAAGGGAAGAGAATTCTGCTCTTCATGAGCTTAAGGACAATGGGGATCTGACGATCAAACCATGCGATAAGGGAGGCGGCATCGTCATCTTTGACTCTAATAGATACAAAGAAAAAATGGACGATCTGTTAGGCTCGCCTAGACACTATAGAAAGATCATATCCAACCCTGAATCTAAACTCAAAATGAGAATTCTCGGTATCGTTGAGGCCGCTGTTGAGAGAGGGGATATTTGTCAAAAGGAGGCTGAATACCTTACCCCCTCTTTCACACGTATCCCTATCATCTATGGGGTACCTAAAACCCATAAGAATGAACATGATCCACCATTGAGACCGATTGTTTCCACGATTGGGGCGGCTAGTTAACCATTGTCCAAATATGTTGATCGCTTTTTGCAACCCCTTGTGGCTGCTTTGCCAACCTACGTAAAGGACACTGGCCACTTTATATCCAAAATTGAGGGCCTCCCATACAACCAGGAGAGAGAAATACTTGTGACCATGGACCTCGAGTCTTTATACACAAACATTCCCCAGAAGGAAGCTCTGAGAGTTATTGGGGAAATTGTTGAGACAGAACCTGCATATACCTATTCCACCTTTATTCTTCAATGCCTTGAGATTGTCCTAGAGGAAAACTTTTTTAAATTTGGAGGCGATTTTTTTCACCAAATCCAGGGAGTTAGTAAGGGGGCAGCTTGTGCTCCGAGTGTAGCATGTCTATACATGGGACACTTCGAGAGCCGTAACATCTATAATGAACTGGCCCCATTCTATGAGAATATCAGACACTGGTCATGTTTCATAGACGACATCTTTTTCGTCTGGAACGGCGACCAGCTGAGCCTGGACGAATTCATTATGTGGATTAATGCAGCGGACCCCAATCTAAGATTTACCGCGCATACAAGTAACCACAAACTGGAATTTCTTGACGTGTGGATCGAACATCTCAACTCCCAATTGATGGTATCTTTATATACCAAACCCATGTCAAGAAACACCCTCTTACATTTCAGCAGTTTCCACCCCAGGTGTCAAAAAGACGGAATTCCGTTTAGTCAGTTCCTACGCCTCCGCAGAAACTGCACCACTATCATGGACTACATGATCCATGCAGAAACCTTAAAAGAAAAACTGATCAAGAGGGGATATCCACATAAATTGATAAAAAATGCTCTGAAAAGAACAAGATAATATGATCGTGACACGATGTTTCAGCCTAAAAGTAAGGAACAGCCAGACCAATTAGTCTATGTTACTAAACACTCCCTGTTTGACCATAAGGTGCGCCAAATTATTAATTCTCAATGGCACATCCTAAATCTGGACCACCAATCTCAGCCGCTCTCCAAACCTTTTTTTGCCTTTAAAAGGAATAAAAACCTGAGAAACATCTTGGTTAAGGCTAAGAGGCCAGATACTAATAATTTTGTTCAAAGATCGATAACGGGAGGCCTACCCATCAAGGGAAACCACAAATGTGGTTCATGCCACGCTTGTCCCAACGCGATTGTTGGTGAAAGCATTAAGATCAATGAACGTACGGTGTTCCTGAAAGAAATGACGAACTGCCGTTCGTCCAATATTATCTATGTCATCCTATGCCCCTGCACTCTGGCTTATGTAGGGGAAACTGCTAGGGAATGCCGAATACGTATGAGTGAGCACAAATCCAACATCAGGTTACGCAAACAAGCTGCACCCTTAGTCAGCCATTGGATTGAGGCAAACCACACTGAAGGTGACCTCCGATGGACTATACTGGAAAAAGTACGCTCACAAATGGGCACTGACGTAACTGCGACGCGCAAGAAACGAGAAGTGTTCTGGATGTTCACTTTGAATACCAAAGATAAGGGACTCAATGAGATTCTCCCATGGGAAAATGCTATCACATGAGACCCATGAAAAAACACTCACGAACCAGCCTTATGTGTGATTGGCTGGTTGTTTGTATTTCACTAGCCCTCTAGGCTCCATCGCGCTTGTGTTGACCTTTTATCTTATTCTTATCCCTCTCCATTTTTATCCCTTTTTTTCTTCTTTTTTTGGGATATACTCGCGCAATTACATATTCTCAGTGACAGTATTGTGTCGCCTGACAGGTTTTTTAGGCTTTCCTGCTCTGTTTTCTTTACCTGGAGCATAATATGAGTGGCCCCGCCCACCTCCTTCCCTTTGGTTCGGAGTGATTGGCGGAGTGTACACCTTTGACGCTCACGTCAGACACTTACACGCTGGCTCACGCTGTATTTATAGCCCTTCCTCGCTGACATGGCGTTTAGCTCACTCGACCTCCGATCGGCCGTCTTGCTGAACGCATCAGCTTCCACCACGTATACTTGCACGCAGGTGAGATCTATCGGCAATCGGGAACGCGCTTTGATTGTATCCTATCCTATTGTGATAGTTAGGTCTCTACCATTTATATCTATTTGTTGTACTTTTCAGGGGCCATGTCCTGTTACCATTGCTTCGCTCACCTTTTAATTTCATCTCATCGGACCTGATTTATCTCCGGCCACTCAGCATAGACACCGTCCTTAGTCCTATCCCCGCCGCTATCTCTAGGTGAGATTCCACACTAAACGATAGCTGGCAGCTGATTTGGTGGCCTCTACGGGGTTCAGTTATTGATATATTCATTTATCTTTTTTCAGAAAATTGGAGCGCCCTCCTACCGCTGGGACGCATATCATTCTCTATCCATGGAAATCAGCGTTTCTTGTTATTGCCCCCGCTATCTACGGGATATTGCTACCCCCGCCTGCTGATGCGAAATCTGTTGAGATCTTCTTATTATCAGCAGGACCCTCACTGTTTCTCTTACTGGTCGTGAGGTTGATGCTGTGTTTTACGATCTCCGCTCTATACCTCGCGGTAAGTTGTTCCGCATTTAGAAATCTTGGCTTCAATGCTTACTTAACTATAAGCAGACTTATTGGTTTTTTCTTTCTGCCTTTTACATCTATTTAGGTGTTGTATTTTATTGTGTTCGTGTTTATATCCGGCTATTCTGTCCACAGTACCTGCGTTGACTTCCAGGTACCGCGGCCTTTTTTGTGTATTGTCATTTTGTTTCATGCTCGATTAGCTTTCTGACACCTTTTTTCGTTTTCTTTAAAACCCAGTCCCTGTACCCTCACATCACCTGACCTGAGATGTATGTGGCTTCTTGTTGTTGATATTATGTATTCCCTAACAATCTTTTGGTATATATATATATGTTTTGCATACATCAGGTCTTGTGTTTCTGTCGCCACATAACGGACCGTATTTTTTATTCACTCTGTCCATCTTGTCTATTCTGTTTCTATTTTCACAAATACTTTCTTATATGCCATAATCAGTGTGCACATGCTTTCTATTTTGATTCTATTTTCTATTTATCAGAACTTTCAACCAGTGCCATTGTGACCGCATTATGTGACCTCTCAATGCAAATACATACATTGTGTTGTGTGATCTACATGACTATACTAAATGAAATTTATAGAATCGTACTATGTATTGTGAATACATCAAATGTTTTGTTTATTACTTGTTTCAGGCACATCCCACCACCACTTCTTTCTTGGTACATTCGCCCTGAAGAAGGTGAGACCCATAGCGGGGTCTAACACCGAAACGCGCGTCGGTGCCACAGCAGTGACGTGGACTCTTATGATTAAATTTCCTCCTCTCAAAGATCAACCATTATGCGATAAATATCAAATTTGTCTATCAATTGATTATTTGGTCGATTTTCGTTGATTTATTCCACCCATTCTTTCCCCTAGGTACATTGAAACCCTATACCAGGTGGACAATATATTGTATGCAATTGACCTTTTTGGAGGATTTGTCCATGTCTGTTTACTTGTTTTTATGATTATTGTATCATGGATGTCTGAGTGTATTGGACGTGTGAGTATGAATGGTTATGAACTTGGATGTTTGACTTTTTGAGTGCGTGTGGTGTGGGATTCATTTTATGTTTATACTATACTATGTTTATGTAAAAGAAAAAATATTTAAACTATCATAATAATAATAAAAAATTCCTTTTTGATACAATTTATTAATTCATGTGTGGTCTGGTCACATTCTTTGGCCTGTGTTGTTAGTTTATTTAAAATCAGCGACTCCTAGCTGTAAACGATCCATACAGGTAGAGAACTTGTTCTTTGAGTGTTCTATTGATTTCCCCTGTTGTTCTCTACCTTATCCTGTTCAGGGGCCCCCTTTGTCTGAGTTGATGTTCTTTCCCAGCCTTGAGCTGTGGGGGTGCTGACTTTTGGTTACCTCCTCGAAACTTGTGCACACCCATTTAGGCATTTGGTTTTTTCTATTCTTTATTTTGTTCTTCATTTCTGTATGAGTTTGTGTTTGTGTTTCACCTAGATATTGACATTGTGTGCTCTTTGGTCACATATTTTTTATATCCTATGTTCGATTAATTTTTTCCATCATATATTTAGACACACTCCAAGTGAACTGACTCTCTATACCCCGTGCCCCATTTTCTGCTGATGGAAAGCATTAAAACCTTCGGGTTCTCTGACGAAGACTTCGCCCGACTCTTAGGCCAAGTACCAGGTAATGATAGACCCTTTACATTATCCAAAGGCCTCAATAAGGAGTGGATCAAATTGCTTAATTTGAAAAAGAAATTGAAACACACTGAGTCACATGCCAACTTTATGCTCGAATATCTCAAAGCCGGTACTATTCCCATTGGCCTTAGGGCTAGGAACATTCCAGGCCTTTTTGTCGAAATCAGGCAGTTCCTGGAGAAATGGGCACTCATTTCTAACAGATGCTCCAGGGACTGGATGATGCTTATCATCGAAACGGCGAGGGAAGTAGTCAGTTTGTTAAATAAGGAAATCCAGGAACTTGAGGAGAAACTCAAGCAATCCAACAGTCTAGAGGAAGGGAAAAAGAAGCTGGAGAAGATCTCCTTTGAATTAGACTCCTTTAGCGAGTACCTCCTGAAAAGGAAGACCGAAAAACTCAGGAAGGATATACGCCTCTTCTCACAAGAACGAACTTACCCATATCTCACTGAGAACTTTTACATCACCACTAGTGAGAACTCCACGGGTAACAGTACAGCGAATTGGGGAAATAGACGCGTCACTACCTTCTCTGACACAACTGACTCTGACAGTGAAGGCCCAACACACCGAAATTACCAACCTAGACAGGACTTTGAGAGGGCAAACACTGAGAACCGTTTTTTAGGCAACCGACGGGGCAACTTCCGGCCCAGATACCGGAAACATCAACAGAGAGGCTTTTACTCAGAACAGGAACAGACACAGAAGTATATTCAAACTCGCAATCAACAGTATTGGCGAACATAAACACCATTCCTGTGTTTAACCTGTCTTCCTGTATCATGGAACCCTCTGCAGAGACCCTTTTATCTAAAGGACTCTCATTTGTCCCCACTACAAATCTCAACAAGTTTGAACTTATTAAGGACCTTCATTCCTTTTTTCGCAAAATCAGGCTCAAGAAATTTTTCCAAAACAGAGTCACTAACATCAGTGAAGACAATCTCTCCGCCTCAAACCCCCTTCCAGCTTCACGCGCGGAATTGAGTCAGTGGGGGCGGAAGTTGAATTGTTTGAAAAGGTGGTTCTTATCAAAATCCAAAAAGCTATCAAATATGTTCCCAAACCCTCATATAACATCACAAGGGAAGAGAATTCTGCTCTTCATGAGCTTAAGGACAATGGGGATCTGACGATCAAACCATGCGATAAGGGAGGCGGCATCGTCATCTTTGACTCTAATAGATACAAAGAAAAAATGGACGATCTGTTAGGCTCGCCTAGACACTATAGAAAGATCGTATCGAACCCTGAACCTAAACTCAAAATGAGAATTCTCGGTATCGTTGAGGCCGCTGTTGAGAGAGGGGATATTTGTCAAAAGGAGGCTGAATACCTTACCCCCTCTTTCACACGTATCCCTTTAATCTATGCGGTACCTAAAACCCATAAGAATGAACATGATCCACCATTGAGACCGATTGTTACCACGATTGGGGCGGCTAGTGAACCATTGTCCAAATATGTTGATCGCTTTTTCAAACCCCTTGTGGCTGCTTTGCCATCCTACGTAAAGGACACTGGCCACTTTATATACAAAATTGAGGGCCTCCCATACAACCAGAAGAGAGAAATACTTGTGAACAAGGACCTCGAGTCCTTATACACAAACATTCCCCAGAAGGAAGCTCTGAGAGTTATTGGGGAAATTGTTGAGACAGAACCTGCATTTACCAATTCCACCTTTATTCTTCAATGCCTTGAGATTGTCCTCGAGGAAAACGTTTTTGAATTTGGAGGCGATTTTTTTCACCAAATCGAGGGAGTTAGTATGGGGGCAGCTTGTGCTCCGAGTGTTGCATGTCTATACATGGGACACTTCGAGAGCCGTAGCATCTATAATGAACTGGCCCCATTCTATGAGAATATCAGACACTGGTCACGTTTCATAGACAACATCTTTTTCGTCTGGAACGGCGACCAGCCGAGCCAGGACGAATTCACTATGTGGATTAATGCAGCGGACCCCAATCTTAGATTTACTGTGCATACAAGTAACCACAAACTGGAATTTCTTGACGTGTGGATCGAACATCTCAACGCCCAATTGATGGTATCTTTATATACCAAACCCACGTCAAGAAACACCCTCTTACATTTCAGCAGTTTCCACCCCAGGTGTCAAAAAGACGGAATTCCGTTTCATCAGTTCCTACGCCTCCGCAGAAACTGCACCACTATCAAGGACTACATGATCCATGCAGAAATCTTAAATGAAAAACTGATCAAGAGGGGATATCCACATAAGTTGATAAAAAATGCTCTGAAAAGAGCAAGATACTATGATCGTGACACGATGTTGCAGCCTAATAGCAAGGAACAGCCAGACCAATTAGTCTGTGTTACTAAATACTCCCTGTTTGACCATAAGGTGCGCCAAATTATTAATTCTCAATGGCACATCCTAAATCTGGACCACCAATCTCAGCCGCTCTCCAAACCTTTTTTTGCCTTTAAAAGGAATAAAAACCTGAGAAACATCTTGGTTAAGGCTAAGAGGCCAGACACTAATAATTTTGTTCAAAGATCGATAAAGGGAGGCCTACCCATCAAGGGAAACCACAAATGTGGTTCATGCCACGCTTGTCCCAACGCGATTGTTGGTGAAAGCATTAAGATCAATGAACGTACGGTGTTCCTGAAAGAAATGACGAACTGCTGTGTGTCCAATATTATCTATGTCATCCTATACCCCTGCATTATGGCTTATGTAGGGCGTTGTGAGCGCAATCCGTGGCTGCCCCCTGTCCCACAAGAGAGTGCGCACCTCCCCATCTATGGCCTTAAAGGTGTCTTCCGGAATCTTATGGTATGTGTTTTGCAGGCAGTACAATAGCTTAGGGAGTGTAACCGTTTTGTACATTTCCGCTCTTCCCAGCAGTGTGAGGGGCAACCTTCTCCATCTCTCCACGTCAGCCTGAAAGTCAGTCAATACCCTTCGAACATTTTGCGAGTGGCTGCGTGTGCTGTCCATGGATATATATATCCCCAGGTATTTAAAACCGTCCGATGTAACTTGAAGTTCTCGGGGAAGATCCTGTGTGTCAAGTGGCCCGCTCATTGGGTAAAGGATCGACTTACCCCAATTGATCTTATAACCTGCATGTTGCCCAAATGTGCCCAGTTCTCGAAAAAGAGTCGGGATTGTAGATGGGGGATCAGTGACATACAAGAGGACGTCATCTGCATAGAGCGAGATGCGTTCTTCACTTCCACCTGCCTTTAATCCCTTTACCTGTGGGTGCACTCTAATAAGACAGGCTAACGGCTCCAGAGTCAATGCAAAAAGCATCGGGGACAACGGGCACCACTGTCTCGTGCCTCTTTCTATCTCAAATTCCTCTGACGTTGCCCCGTTCACCCTCACCCTGGCAGTCGGGGACCTGTAAAGCAGCTGAATCCATTCTAAAAATGTGGGGCCAAACCCAAATTTCCTTAGTGTCTGCCACATAAAAGGCCAGTGGACCGCATCGAAGGCCTTTTCCGCATCCAGTGAGAGTAACATATGCGGCTCTGCTCTGCCTTGGATCGTACTCATCCAGTTCGCTAATCGCCTCAGATTAAATCGTGTCGATCTCCCTGGCATGAATCCTGACTGGTCAGTGTGTATTAAGGAAGTGATCACCCCAGCCAATCTGTTTGCCAAGATAGAAGCTAGCACCTTGACCTCAACGTTCAGGAGAGAAATTGGTCGGTAGGACCCACAATTCATTGACTGCTTCCCAGGCTTGTGGATCACCACCACAGTGGCCCTCTGCAGATCAGGTGGAAGTGTGCCCTCCTCCCTAGCCGCTTCGAACATACCCAACAGGTGCGGTCCCAGTAATGTGGAGTTAGCCTTGAAAAACTCCGCAGGCAGGCCATTAGGGCCTGGGGACTTCCCCGATTTTTGTCTATTCACGGCCTCCTTCACCTCCTCCAACGTCAACTCCTCCTCTAAAGCGCCTCGGTCCTCTGAGGACAGGGCCAGGAGGTCTATACTCTCAAGGTAGTCCCGGATCTGCGCGTCCCTCACCGGGGTCTGTTCTTTGTATAAGGCAGATGTTAGATTTGGGGGTCTCTAGTTGGCAGAGGTAGGTACCTTTGACCAAATAGGGACCCTTGCGTCTAGTCAGGGTAAGGGGGTACACTCCTAAAATAACCCCTGCTCACCCACTTGGTAGTTTGGCACGAGCAGACAGGCTTATCTCAGAGGTAGTGTGTAAAGCATTTGTTAACACATACAGTAACCCAGTGACAACGCTACAGATGGACACCACACAGGTTGTATATTAAAAATAAGTATCTTTTATATAGATTTAACACAAGACCACAAACGACAAAAATCCACAATACTATACTTTAAAAATGGTAGAATTGGCTCAGTTCTCTTTAGATGGTAAATGGGAGACTTTGAGTTCAATGTACCTTTGGATGCGTAACGCTATACAACGAAAGTGTTGCAGGGAAGGTGATGCGTCGGTTCCTTACACGCAAGAACGGTGATGCGTCGGGTCCCTACTGATGCGTAGGGGATGCGTCGGTTCTTCTCGGCGTGGGGAGGTGATGCGTCGGTTTCTTACTGCGCTTCCGTGGCGATGCGACCAGCAATGCCGTGATGCGATGAAGATCCGGTGCAATGCGACAAAGATGGCGTCTTCTTCTTGATGCGACACGATGCGTGCAAGCCCAACGGCCGTGCGGTGACTCAACGATTCTTCTGAGCTGCGACAGGCCCTGCGACACGCTTCCCGGTGATGCGGCGGCGTCTGATGCAACGTCGATCCTCTTCTCCGGCGATGCGAGGCGCTTCGGCGATGATGCGACAGCTGCAGCGACGGCGACACGCTTCTCCGTTGATGCGGCGGCGTCTGATGCGACGTCGATCCTCTTCTCCGGCGATGCGAGGCGCTTCGGCGATGATGCGACAGCTGCAGCGGCGGCGACACGCTTCTCTGTTGATGCGGCGGCGTCTGATGCGACGTCGATCTTCTTCTCCGGCAATGCGAGGTGCTTCGGCTGCGGCGGCGACGCTTCTTCTTCGTGAGTCGCGCTTCCAGCTCCTTGTGACACGCAGTTCCTCAGAAGGCCCAACACAACAGCAGGCACTTCAGAAGAACTCTTGGGGAGCTGGTGGGTGAAGTCTGTTGTCCCTGAGACTTCAGCAGGAGGCAAGCTCTCTCTCAAGCCCTTGGAGATCCTTTACAAGTTGAATTGAAAGTAGCACAAATTCCTTTCTCCTTTCTTTGGCAGTCAGGCAACCACTGCAGGCCAATCCCCCCAAACAGCACTCAGCCTAGGGATAGTCTCCTCCTGCAGTCTCTCTCTCTGGTTCCTCTCCTCAGCAAAGGTTCTTCTTGTTTCCCAAAGTAATCTAAAGTTCTGGGGTTTGGGTCCCCTCTTTTATACTCATTTTCCCTTTGTTCTCTGAAGGCAGAGAGGCCTTTGCCTAGTCCAAACCAGTTCTGGTCAGTCCTGGAGCACTTTGTTGACAAGACTCCTTCTTTCCTTTCACAGTGTAGGCCAGGGACATCAGACGCACCACAGGAGGTGGAGCCAGCATTGTGGAGGGAAGGCACAGCCCTATTCAGGTCCCAGGTGCAACTCCTCCCACCCATCTCCATGCAGATCTCTCTATTCAGCCCTGTGCTGACTCACCCTGTCTCCTGGAATCCCCCAGCCCCTGTCACTCACAAACCAGACATGGAATACACAACCTAGCAGAAGCAGGCTTGGATAGTTAGGCAAGAAAATACCTACTTTCTAAAAGTTGTATTTTCAAACACAGAATGTTAAAACCAACTTCACTAAAAGATGTATTTTATCATTCTGAGTTCAGGCATACTAAATTCGTTTTTCTACCATGTTCCCTGGGTCAGTTAGGATTATAAGATGTAATAATCAAACTGCCCATTCTGGCCTATGGGGAACAGGTAGCCTTGCAATAGTGAAAAACGAAAATGGCTGTAATTCACTATTGGGACATGCCACACACACCAGGGCACGTCCTACCCTATACTTACAATGCACCCTGCCCTTGGGCCTACCATAGGGGTGGCTGATATGAAGAAAAGGGAAGGTTTAGGGACTGGCAAGTGGGTGCACTTGCCCAGTCAACATGGCAGTACCAGACTGCACACAGGCTCTGCAATGGCAGACCTGAGACACACTTTTACAGGCTGCTTCTGTGGGTGGCACAACCAGTGCTGCAAGCCCACCAGCAGCATTTGGTTTACAAGCCCTGGGCACAATCAGTGCACTGTACTAGGGTCTGACAAGTAAACCAAACCAGCCAATCATGGAGTCACTAATCCATACATCAATTTATACCAGAGAGCATATGCACTTTAGCACTGATCAGCAGTGGTAAAGTGCCCAGAGTCATAAAACAGCCAACAACAGGTCAGAAAAAATATAGGAGGAAGGCAAAAAGTTCCGGGATGACCCTGCAAAAAGGGCCAAGTTCAACACCAGAGTAATAATCCGCAAAGGCATTCGCTATGTCTTGTGCCCTAATAAGGTCCCTTCCTTCACTATGAATGACTCCCACCCATCTGGACGCTATCTCCTTCTTGCCCAACCAGGCTAAGAGTTTCCCCGCCCTGTCCCCGGTTTCGTATAACCGATGTCGGAAGGCCAAGTATTGCTGTTTCGCCTCCTTTCGTGCGAGTGATTGGTATTTTGCACGGGTGACTTCAAGTTGTCAGAGGATGGACGGACTGGGGCCCTCTCCCACTTGTTGCTCCAGATCCAGGAGTTTGCTCTCTAGCTGGACAAGGGCACTATTGATCAACTCGGGCAGATGCAGAAAGGTGCATTGAGTAGAACCCCAATGGGTTTCCTGCAGAAATTGAAGATGACGGGGACAGTATTTAATCCTAAGTGACTACACAAGTGATAGGGATTTTCTGGGACCTCAAGGTCCCCATGTGAATGAATTAGTATCACTTGGTAAGGTAGGAGGAGAGCTATTGAAAGGCATTGCCAGTAAGTCCCTTTCAAATCTTCAGGTTGTGAATGTGGATGGGATGGTCAACAACGTCAAAGGCAGCTGAGAGGTCCAATATATCAGGAGTCGGAGTCATCTATATTTGTGGTCAGAAGGTCTTGGTCCACGATGCATACAGTATATTTTTCATGTTTCAAGATGATCTGAGGCCAGATTAGTAGTCATGCAGGAAATGATTGGCATTGATGTGATCTTAGAGTTGAGCAATTTTGATGATCTTACTGCTAATGGGTAGGTGACTGATGGGAAGGTAGTTGGAGCAGTCATGAGGGTCTAATGTACTTCTCTAGCAGAAGGAGAATCTGGCCTGTCTTAAGAGCTTCTGGGAAGATGTCTTGAGTAAGCCCGGGCGTAGTTTGCGTAGTAGCACTTCACGTAGCTACGTGAAGTACAGCTTCAACTACACGTAGCTATGCAAATTGCGTAGTGCGTAGCTGTGTGCTTGACTGCACTGTACAATAATTACCAAAAGCAAACTTGTACAGTGCAAGTTAAGAGTTAAGATAAAATAAATATCTCTGTCTTTATATGCTAAAAATGCATATAGTCATTTCACTAAAGTGAAAACAAAAAGTTAACAAGCAGTGAGAGAGGTGATGATTTTGGTATCCTCACTAACTTAGGGAGAGAACCAACAACCAAGCAGATGTCTTGAAAACAAAAAGCACATCTTATTGAACGATTCCTCCTAGGACCACCCCAAGCACAGTTATGGGCAAAAATACAATCCCAACCAAGGCCCTGCAAAGCATTATGGGACGAGATTAGCAGTGGGCAGTGAATATTATAGTGTCCAATATCAAAATAATTCTACAAAGAGCTGCAGTTCAACTAGTCGTCACTGGGTGTCGTCCCTCAAGAGTGAAATGCAAAAGTATTGAAAACCTTTCATGAAGCTTTTGCATTTGACTCGTGAGGGACGACACCCAGTGACGACTAGTTGAACTGCAACTCTTTGTAGAATTATTTTGATATTGAACACTATAATATTCACTGCCCACTGCTAATCTCGTCCCATAATGCTTTGCAGGGCCTTTGGTTGGGATTGTATTTTTGCCCATAACTATGCTTGGGGTGATCCTAGGAGGAAGGGACCACCATTGAATCGTTCACATGATATGCTTTTTGTGTTCAAGGCATCTGCTTGGTCCTCCCCTAGGTTAGGGGGACTCCAAAATCATCACCTCTCTCATTGCTTGATATGTCAAAATTCATTTTTGTGAATTGGTTATATGCTTTTTAGCATAAAAAATTGCTTTATCAAAGCATTTGAAGGAGTTTGTTATTATTATTAAGCCTGGGCGTAGTGCTAGCTGTGTGCTTGACTCACTGCACTGTACAATAATTACCAAAAGCAAACTTGTACAGTGCAAGTTAAGATAAAATAAATATCTCTGTCTTTATATGCTAAAATTGCATATAGTCATTTCACTAAAGTGAAAACAAAAAGCAGTGAGAGAGGTGATGATTTTGGTATCCTCGCTAACTTAGGGAGAGAACCAAGCAGATGTCTTGAAAACAAAAGCACATCTTATTGAATGATTAGGTGGTGGTCCCATCCTCTTAGGACCACCCCAAGCACAGTTATGGGCAAAAATACAATCCCAACCAAAGGCCCTGCAAAGCATTATGGGACGAGATTAGCAGTGGGCAGTGAATATTATAGTGTCAATATCAAAATAATTCTACAAAGAGCTGCAGTTCAACTAGTCGTCACTGGGTGTCGTCCCTCACGAGTCAAATGCAAAAGCTTCATGAAAGGTTTTCAATACTTTTGCATTTCACTCTTGAGGGACGACACCCAGTGACGACTAGTTGAACTGCAGCTCTTTGTAGAATTATTTTGATATTGAACACTATAATATTCACTGCCCACTGCTAATCTCGTCCCATAATGCTTTGCAGGGCCTTTGGTTGGATTGTATTTTTGCCCATAACTGTGCTTGAGGTGGTCCTAGGAGGAAGGGACCACCATTGAATCGTTCACATGATATGCTTTTTGTGTTCAAGGCATCTGCTTGGTCCTCCCCTAGGTTAGGGGACTCCAAAATCATCACCTCTCTCATTGCTTGATATTTTATTGTCAACATTCATTTTTGTGAATTGGTTATATGCTTTTTAGCATAAAAAATTGCTTTATCAAAGCATTTGAAGGAGTTTATTATACTCCTGCTACGCTACGTTTATTAGTACAGTTATTCACTCTGCTACGTGCAATTTGCGTAGTGCGTAGTAGCACAAACTTTGCATGCTTCGTGAGCGTAGCAAAGTATTATGCCCAGGGTTAGTCTTGAGTAAGAGAAACACTGGCTATGGTCAGTTGTGGTGAGAGCCCTTATCTGGAGAGAACTTTGTTGAAAGGCAAGGGTACAACATCATCCTCATAAGAAGTGGCTTTCAGAGATAGGGCTTTGAGGGAGGACCACTCTAGGACGCTGTGAGAACGGGGTGGGTCTAAGAGTAGAGGCAGGCCAAGAGTTTTTGATGTGCTATCAGATCATCTATATGTATCATTGAAGACGAGGTTGATAGTATTGCACTTGTCTTGGGAATGTGAGATGGGGAGGTCAGGCAGGGTGGGTTAATGAAGTGTTTAATTGTCATGAAGAGCATTCTACTTCTGGTGGCAGCTTAATTTATGGTGTTTGTACTTTGCTTTGGCTTATGTGAGGAGCTCTGTGTGTGTCATGTGGAGGAACTTCAAGGTCCAGGTAATCAAGGGTTCTGCTTTTCTTCACATTTTCTTTACTCTCAGTGGATGGGCAAGGTTTTTGGAGTACCCTGGTGCTGAAGGCTTTTACTTGCACTCATGGGTGTTTACAGGGTTTTCAAAAATGTGTTTAAGTCACTTAGGGCCCGATGTAGGTAAAACCGAAATAGTGAGTTCTTAATAGCGAATTTTACCGATTCGCTATTAAGAACTCGTTATATGCGATGTAGATAAAAAATCGCTAAAAGTTAGCGATTCTGTAAAATTTGCTATTAAAAATACCGAATCCTCATTACCGAATCGGTAATACCAATTCCATATTACCAAATCGGTAATTAGCAAATCCGGTATTTCAAAAAATCGCAAAGCTGTGAATCAGCCAATCCTGTGCTTCCTGATGACCTCACAACCAGGAAGTGGCCACACCCATGCAGCTACACTGATCCTGAAGCTGTTGGAGAGGAAGGGAGCAGGAGCAAAAGCACAGGAGCTGCACAGCTACCACCTAGCTGATACACCAAAACAGAACCATGGACTCACAGGAGAAGGGGAAGGATGCTGGAGAAAGAAAGCGTAAACACAAGTTCAGTGAGAGGGAGTTGGAGGTCCTAATAGAGGAGGTGGTGAAGGATCACGACCAGCTCTTTGGTAAAAATCCCTGCACGTCCCTGAGTCACAAAACAGAAGATTTGGCTAGTGATCCAGCAGAAAATCAATGCCATCGGCGTCACCCATCGCTCAACAGAGGACCTCAAGAAGCGCTGGTACGATCTCCGGAAACGTGCCAAGGAGAGGGTGGCCGAACGGCTCAAACAAGCCAGAAAGACAGGTGGGGGGACATCAACAGCGCCTGCACCGACTGCATTGGAACAAATGGTGGAGTCCACCCTCCAGCCGGAGAGCATCAGTGGCATTGGAGACGTGGACAGTTCAGCCACAGGGTCCAACAGACAAGGTAAGATGCATGCACAGCATGCTGTGCCCCCCTCCCTAACCCCAATCCCCCTGCATGAATCCCACTCCAGACCATGTTTTGCCTAAAATCAGCAATGCATCATGGGAGATGTAGTCCCTATCAACTAATAGCATATCAGTCAGTCCACAAAAAGCATATGCATGTCACACACATCAATAGATAAGCAAGCGGGGGACAGACAGCTAGATTGGCAGTCATTAAATTTATTTGTAGGCAAATGCTGCCAGACAAGTGAGTAATAGTACATCCTGTATCCACAGGCGACACATCGCGACAGGCTGCAAAAGGGGAGACAGAAGAGGCTTCCAGGGAGCAAAACACACTGGAGGAGGATGTCCAATCACCTGCTGACGTCACACCACCATCACCACCACGAGCCAGGAGGTATTCAGTGGGTAGCCTCCAGGAGATGGAGGGCACAGAGGATGCCAGGGAGCACAACAGACCCCGCAGGATGATGATGTACACGCATCTGTAACACAGTCCCCCATGGAGGTTGGCAACACAGGTGCACGAAGATGCCGACAAAGGGCACACAGTCCTGAGGCAGAGGAGTCCAGTGTCTTCTCTGGTCTGGAGGGGAAGATGCTTAAAGTGCAGCGCCTGCAAGGCAAAACAATGAGGGCAATGCAACGCCAGATGGTGGCAAACAATAAAAACATTAACGACATGAAGGAGGCCATATACTGCCTCAACAACACCGTGGCTGAGGGCATGAGGGAGATGTCTGATGCTGTTAGGCTGCTATGCAGCAAGATTGATAGCGACCGTGGTGCAAGGCGCAGGGACAGACAGAGACTGGTAGGGTACACTAAGGCAGTTAACAGGCTGTGCAATGCCTCCCATGTCCTCAGCAGGCGCTCGGTGGCCATGCAATTGGAGATGGCCAAGTGCAGCCGTGATGTCACTCAGGGGTTGGTAACAGTCACCACTGCCTTGGAGGTGCTTCAGACCAACCAAATTGCTGCCACAGGATCGGGGGATGGGGCTGAGAGTGAGGAGGCAACAAGCCGCAGCAGCATCACCCCCCCATTACAGGAGACCAGGAGGCGCAGTGGAAGGCACAGATCAGCCGCAGGACACAGCACTGGGGAGGACAGTGTGCCTGCTGAACACAGCAGTCCTGCACGTTGGCGCAGAAGATAAGCACTGCCATCACATTCCATTGTGTGGTGGGTGACGTAACCCATTTGACACAATGATGGGACTAGGGATGTTGCATGGTGGAGTGACTATGCCATGTTTGGCTTGACCAGGCACTGTGAGGCCATCATAGTGTTGCGGTGTGCTGTCCAATTGCCTGACTGAAGCTCAATTAAACACCGTCACACAATTGCAGTTACTAGCTTTGTCTCATTACTTACTCAGAAATAGTTGTGTGTGATCTCTGCCCGTCTCTGTCTCCCGTCTGGTGCAGCTGCGACACCTGCAGCGCTGTGCTGTGGCTGGGGACATTCCTCATCCTCTGATTCACTGATTTCCACGGGTGTCCCCCTCTTTGTGGCAAGGTTATGCAGCATGGCACATGTAGCTATTATTTTGCAGCAGATCAGTGGCTGGTACTGCCGTGCACCTCCACTTTTGTGGAGGCAGCGGAACCTGCTTTTGAGGAGTCCAAATGTTCGCTCCACCACATTGCGCGTAGATTTATGTGCCACATTATATCTCCTTTCACTTGGGGTGGATGGGTTGAGGTATGGAGTCAGGATGAAAGCACGCACCGCATATGCGCTATCACCTAAGTGTAAAAGAAAGGAAAATTATTCACAGTCAGCAATCGTTGCATCAAATGTATACTTCAGGGTGTGTCACATGGATTTACCTAGCAGGTAGACTTCTCCAAATTCACCCCCAACAAGACGGGTATAGATCCCACTGTTCCTGAAGATGTAGGAATCATGCGTGCTCCCTGGGAATTTTGCAACTATGTCGGTGATGATGTGAGACGCATCACATATAACCTGTACATTGATTGAATTTGTGGATTTGCGGTAGATGTACACAGTCGCAGAGGGGGGGCAGATTGGTATATGTGTCCCGTCAATGCACCCTATGACATGTGGGAACTGGGCCTTCTGATAGAAGTCCATCTTTGTCTTGTGCAGTTCTGCCTGTGTGCTGGGGAATTTGATATAGTGTGGCATCCTTTGCAACATGGCATCCAGGAATGTATTGAAGAAACGTGACAGGCAACTCTGTGAGACTCCACCTGCCGCAGCTATTACCCACTGGTAACTGCCGGATGCCAGTAGGTGCAGGCAACAGAGAACCTGTACATGTGGAGGTATTGCGTGCGCCCTTGGTGTCTGGTGCTCCAGGATTGGGTGCAGGTCCCGTATCAGGTCCAGGATGGTGTTTGGGTGTAGCCTGTACCTCTCATGGATTTCAGCCTCTGTGAGTTGGAATAAGGTGATACGCAATCTGTATACGCGTTCCTGTCGTCTCCAGTTCCTTTGTGCTGCAGCTCGTATCCGTAACCGCCTTGCAATGACATAGAGGGCCGCCATTGTGTTCAGGCTGATGCATTCTGGGGCTGTTTATATGCTGTGCACCTGGTTACCACCTGCTTTGAGTTCGTGCTAATTTGCAACTCTTAATTTGCGATTTTTTAAGGATTCGGTAATAGCGAGTTTATGTATATTGCTTAGCAAATTTTTTCCGCGATTCCTTATTTTGCTAATCGCTAAATAGTGAGTCGGTGTGGCATTTTCACTAAATAAGGAATCGCTAGTTGTTTTCCGTTGTTTTTAGCGATTCCTTATTTAGCGATTCGGTGTTTCTGCCTCTACATTTCACATGGTTTATTAGCGATCGCAAACGCTGAAATTCTGCGAATTTCAGCGTTAGCGCTCGCTATTTGGCCACCTACATCTGGCCCTTAGAAGGGTGCTTAGGTAGATCATGGAGTTGACAGATGAGTTCAAGCTTTAGGCTGTCAATAAACATGTCTTTGAAGGATCTGAAAGAGTAATGTTTCACCAGTAGCGGCCACACAAAAAAACACAAAAAAACATAATTATCAATAAAGAAAATTGCACTTACCTTGCTCCGACGGCCACCCCCTTGCTCCCGATCCTCGCGTCCTGTGGGAACTGCTGCACACTGCGCAGGCTGCCAGCTCCCAATCCCAGACTGCTCACATCCTGGGAATACTATTCCCAGCATGTGAGCAGCACTTAGGTTGGTCTGAGCGCCTCGGTTTGGCACTCAGACATAGACTGGTAGCCTGTGTTGGTTTCTTCACCCAGCTATACAACACAGCTCGGTGGAGAAATGCTAAGTGTGCATGACGGCCAAACCGTCATGCCCACTTGGCAGTGCCCACAGTTTCTCCCAGGTGCTGCAGCATCAGTGTGGTGGCCACGTCCCTCCCTCGGCTCACAGTTGCAGTCTGCATGACAAAAAATAGAATTATTATAAAAATACTTTATTGTCATTTGATTTTTGTCCTTTGCCTCTGCTGGTTTTCAGCGGGGGGGGGGGGACACTCCTCCACCATAACAGAGGAGCCGGCTCTTGGATTTACCTCGAAAACATTGGAGTTGCACAAGCAACATATATGGTATGCCTGTTGCACATAGTCACCATTAGTAATATTATTGCACTGAAAACACTTTTGTGCTAGTATTGTTGTTTATCATTAAGATTTGTCCTCTTTTACTAGGTAAATCTTGACGTTCAAAAGTTCCATGTGCAGATATATCCAAGGAAGGGGAGCATAAATGTTTACCATAATTAAATAATTTTCATTTTAGTTGCTGTTATCCTGTTCCTTCAAGTATCTTTCGCTCTTTTTCTTCCATTCTCTAGAATACCTTTCAAAATAAACTTTTGATTGACTATGTTGGTAGTTACATCAAACTTCTTCATCATTGTTTCTGGATCTTTCACTATTCATTTTGCTCTTAAGCGTTGACTGAATAGTAATGCTTTTTCCATGTGCAGAGGTTGATAGTGAATGTGACATGCTGCTTCCACTTTTTCCTTTTGTATAAAGATGTGAGCTTATGTGTTTGTCAAGGACTTGACTTTTGGAATGAAGCTACTCACAAACATTTCTCCATTTGGTATAGTGAGTCTAGTAAGCCTGTGCATTTAAATCAAATCTTCAGCACAATTTGTCAGATTCTCGTGTGCGCCTTTTGACAGGCCCCACGCATTAACTTTGTATCTAGTCTAATATGTCTTGGTTTTCAAAGTTTTGTGTGTCAAATTATGTTCTGTTTCAAGCTTATACGAAACTATTTGCATAGACTGGAGTGATGTTAGAACTCATATCTGCCCTCTTCACTCGTAAGCAATATTTATATATGCGCCTAACGTAAATATATTACAGAACTGAGTGAAGGAGGCGAAGTAAGAAAAAAATTACTTATAGCCGTAATTACATAGTAACATAAGCATTCCGTCTCCTCAATGAGTTTTTCGTGTAGACTCCATATATACTAGCTCTTTATAGCCAAGGAAAATAGTAATATGTCCTCATCTTCTATATTCAAATTATTCAGTTGTCATAACAAGCTTTTTGCATTTTTAATTGATGAGTTGATCTGTTATATATGAATGTTTGCAGAAAATGATCTCTGTGGAGCACAGAAGGATGTAAACTTTTATGGATTTTGGCAAATGGTAAAAAACAGGAATTAATGAGTGTTCCTATGTTAAAAATTATTTCCACATGTTCTGGTATAGGTTTAATCACGTATTCATTCTCTACATTGGAGCATGTTTCGAATAACGTACAGGGTGTTCATCGTTAGCATTCAGGTGGCACACTAGACAGGAAGTTGAACAAGGCGCACACAGTTATGATTTGGTAGGTTCGCTTAACCCAGCTATCGCATATTCTAGTGAATTCGGCTGTCTTCGGTTTAGTCATTCAGTCTGCGTGAGAGCAAGAAACTAGGTACATGACACCCAGGGCACAAGTCCTAAAAAAAGAAGTAGGGGGACTGACCTACTTAATCAGTATGCAAGTGGCATTGCGGCGCGTGACATTGCGGCGCGTGACATCGCGTGACATCACAGCGTGTGACATCACAGCGCGTGGCATCACAAGAAGTGGCATCTGATCTTAAGCCCTCACATATATGTTTAGAAGGTCTATCATGAGTAACCCTGGGCGTAGTTCGCGAAGTAACGCTTCGCGAAGCTACGCAAAGTGCAGTTCGCACTACGCGAGCTACGCGTAGCACTACGCGAACTGCGTAGTGCGTGTTCGCAATGATTGCACAGTGCCGGATGCTTGTCCGCACTGTGCAATCATTGAAAACGGCATCTTGCACAGTGCGAGCTGTCTTTTACTGCCGCTCGAGTAGATTTTTACTCGAACGGCAGCTTTCTCAACGCGGACTGGTAGTTTCTCATCGCGAGCGGTCGCGAGCATACGCGAGCATACGCGACCACTCGCAATGAGAAACCTGACCTCCCGCGTTGAGAATCTCGCCGGGAGGTTTATTTTCCACGCTCGCGATCGGCAACTTGATGTTGCTGATCGCGAACGAGGAAAAGTCTCGCCAGGATGTCATTTTGCTTGCTCGCGGTCGCCAACTTGACGTTGAGGACCGCGAGCAAGCAAAAAATGACCGCTGCACTACGCTACGCTACGCGTGTTTGCACTGTGCTACGTGCAATTCGCGTAGTGCGAAGTAGCGCAAACTTCGCAAACTACGCGAGCGTAGCGTAGTTTTCCGCCCAGGCCTAATCATGAGTACATTTGAGCACATTTCGAGTATATTTGCAAACCCTCCTGATTTAGGCAGAAGATTCACACTTTTGTAAGCTTCACAGAAACCAATGTTGCCTTTTGTCAGCGTAAAGCTTCCTCTACCCATAGTGCTTTAAAAGAAAAAATAGTGATATTTAAATTATTACAATGCCTCCTCAGGGGTAGTATGCGCTATATAAATGCTATTTATTTTATGCAAATACTGGGAAAGATCAACACATTTGACATTCTTACAGTGCATGCATATCTCCTAAACAGAGCCTGAACAAAGTGAAAAGCTGCCTCTCTTAAAAATGTGTGAAGTGCTAAGAAGGTGTGTTCCTTTGTTTCCCCTCTGCTGCATTTGCTTCTAGGTGTGAGGCTCCTGACTGCTGCCAGCCAGGAGACTCGAACAAGAGGAAGCATGATTATCCCTCACATTCGGCCTTTGTTATGGGCCCAGCAGGAGTCAGAAATAAGAGAGCCCCATCCCCTCCCCGCCTGCACGTTGTTGTTGATTGCAAGCAGACAACAACGTGCAGGAGCTCCTGAAAGTGTCCCGGTGTTTGGAAATTACACCGGGACGAATTCAGCCTCTTTTTCAGTGGGGCCCAACTTCTTGGAAGGGTGGACGGCGTCCACCCTGTGAAAAAAGTGGGTGGACGCCGTCCACCCGCGTGTACCCCCGACTCGTGCCCTGATGACACCCTATTTGAAAGAATCATTATGCTTTATAGTTAAAAGTATTTATACATGCATTCAAACATTTCATCCTGAAAAAAGACAACCGTAATAGTAATCACTCTGATGTAGCGATTCTTGATCTTTTGAATTCTGTGGACCTCCACTGAATCATTGCTGGAATTGAAGGGCCGCGAATGAGTCATTATTGTGAGTCAGGACCCCATCCTAACTAATTTCTACGATTTGAACCTTAAAACAATACATACAAATTCAGAAATAAACATACATCAAACAAATACACACATTTTCATAATTGTATTTAATTCACCATCAAATTTAGAATTGTTTTTTTTTTAATTTTAACTTAAAGTTGAAGCTTTTATAAATTTGTCTTTTTCAATTCTTAAAGCAAGAGCGCAGGAGCGGCTGGTGTGAGGGTAGAGTAGCAGGGCGGGGAGGGGTCGGGAAAGGGGACGGGAGATGGGGAGATGATGGATGAAAATAAAAAAACATTTAAAAAAACTTTACCTGCTGCCCGCCACATCGCACTTCTGCTGCTCTTCACTGCTGGCACATGCAAGAGAGCAGCATCAGGATTGGCCTGAGCGCTCTCGATTTGCCCTCCCAGGGAGACTGGGAGCCTGTGCCTGCTGTCTCCAACCTGGCAATGCAGATCGGGTTGGAATCAGCTTCAGTGCACATGACGGTGTGGTCTTCCTGAGTCGGCCGGCCAAACCCACATACAGTGCCCACCACTCCTCCTCATTACTGTTCCACGATGGCCCCGCCAAAGACTCAGCCTGGGAAGGAAAAATAAAATGATAATAAACATGTTTTATTATCATTTTATTTTTCAAGTTCTTAGGCTGCTGGCAGGGCGGGCGGCGCTTCCCCGCCATAGACTAAAAGATATGCCAAACTCTAGCATATTGCATTGCCCTTTTTGCTCCTAATGCATTTTTTTTTTGTTGGCACTTCCATTGAGGGCACTCACCGCCTCTACTATATTCTGTTTGCTGTACTTGAGTTGCTCCAACAAATCAAGCTAAGTATACCAGCTTAATGTTTAGCCTCCGATTTCAAATTCTTCGTATTTACAGAACATTTTAATATTTTCATTTTTCAATTTTGCTTCTTAATTTGTATATACTTTGCAAAGCATAGTATTATTTAATTTTCAAAACAGTTGTGGACCCCCTGAGTAGGCATCGCTTAACCCCCACTCTCCCCGGAGTCCACGTAACAAAATTTAGGAGCCACTGCTATAATGGATTACCTTTAACTTGACTGAGGATTTTTCACAAATTGTTACTTTAGTTTATCCTTGATAAAAATATTTGTAGGGGGCATGAAGCTGGCAGAATCACAGATTTTATATTTTTCTTCGGCCTTCATCAGAAGTGTCCCAGTAATTGGTATGATATTTATCATTCCTGATAAAATTCAACTCCACCGAGTTGGAACTTATTGTCTGCCATAAATACCACCAGATTATGAATGTTTGTGGTATAACCTCCAGGTTTAGTTGCTTACTGCACCAAAATCTGCATGTTCCAGTAAATACCCAGGTTTTTCCCCCTGACAAATATAGCAAAATTTGACCTGCCAGTATTTAGCACAAAACACATAACTGCAATCTGTGTGGTTTCAGTAGGTACAGCAGATATAGCAATTTACTTGTGTCGCTCACAATGAGGACCGTAGCAAATTCTTTTTCCCTTTCAGTGGAAATCTCATTCGGGTGAAGCATTCGTGTGGCTGTCCCTGGTATAGTTACATATCTTCTGTGGGCACAAGAAGTACATCATTTTTTCAAGTTCTTTTCCATGACTCAAAAAGGGTCAGGATTAAAGGTCTGAAATCCTCTCTAGAAAGTAAATCTGGAGCACAATTTTCTGGAATTGACAAACAATCACAGTTGCACTCCAAAAAGTCTGCAGCAGCTTTAATTCTATTTTATTTGCTTTCGTATAAAGAGTATGCAGCTCAAAAGGTATCAGTGCATTTGAAGCAACCAGATATGCTGGGCATTCATTACAAGCAAACAGAGCATAAAAGTAACAAAATGCATCTTTTCATAAAAACATATTGGTTTTGACGTCAGACCTGCTCTGAGAGTTCTCAAAAGGGGGAAGAAGAAGGAGGAGAAACATTAAGGTGTACAGAAGTAGCGACTGAATGGAGATGGACTAGAAATATGATGGAAAGGTGATGGAAAGGAAGCATGGAATGTGAGATTAAAGGGCCAGAGGGGACGAAACCATGAAGGAGAGATGTGCCTAACGGGGTCAGTTGGTGGCTACTTAAGATATAGTTTGAACAAGTAAGTTTTCAGGGCCATGTTTATGGCCAGGTCATGCAGTGTGGCGCAGCAAGTCACCTTGCTATGCTGGACCGCGTGACAAGGAAAGGGCAGGAAGGTGCCTTAATTAAGTCAATACAGCGCATTCCTGCCTTTTCCCCGGTGCTGGCACCCTTTTGGTTGCCTAGCACCAATGCAGTGCAAGGGTCCCTGCGAGGAAAGGAGGATTGTTTTTGTGCAGGAAGGGGAACCTCCCTGCACAAAACCAGTCCCTTGAGGCTTTGTCCTCTTTCTATGTGTGCTGCAGAATGCAGCATACAAAGAAAGAGGAAAAAATGAGGAGAAATAAAGATGTTTGTCCTCGTTACACCTCATCTGGGGAGGTGTAGGTTTTTGTCTCATTCCCAGGTCTACCACTTCTGGTAAATCTGGGAATGCGTCAAACTCCATGGACGTTGTGTGGGAACACCCATGTAATGCCCATGGTAGTCTTCCCAGGGCAGAGTAACGCAATGAAGCGATTTGCACTGCATTACCTTAATCCTGATTCATGAAGTCACTCAGGGCCACTCAAAGTGGCCTTGAGTGGCTTCATAAATTGCATTTTGGACTTGCTTTGCTCTTGCACCACTTTGCGTGGTGCCAGAGCGACGCAACTGTTCTCATTAATACGCCCCTCAGTGTTTTGTGACACTGGAGTAAGAATTCTCTGCATCTCTTTTTTTCCCGGACTACACCACTAATTAAAATGTATGCAAATAGAATTTCCACGGAGTAAAAAGATCCACATGCATACACTGAACGCAACATGTACATCAGCCCATGTATGTTTTTTCTTCATTTTTCACATTGAAAATATTTTTATGAATTGACAAGCACATTCACCTTTAACCCATTAAAAAGAGGTGATCCTCGTCATTATGACTCTTGAATTGCAATTAACTTCAAGAGTTATGTCATTAAAAATATATATATGGCTTTGTGGATTAAATATCCACAATCATTTCCCTTACCCTAAACTTGCTAACAGAGCACGACTACCATACTAGTGGAATTTATGCAATTACAAATTTAACATTCCACCAGTCCTGATTTTGTGAATCAGATTGTCAAATGTATGGTCAGAAAGGCCTATATTCGAGGACCTAAGTTCAGCTAAGGTGTGCAAAACTATTTTGAGATGCTCACTCCGAGATTAATGAATTTTGTAAGACAGAGGATCCACCTCAAAAAGTTGTCTTGAATGCCTTCATTCTTCACAGTCTTCAAAAAGCATGTAATACTTTCTTGGCCATTTTCACTGACATGGATCTATTTTCTTTTAAGACACGGTTTCAGAAAGATGTCTGGTTTGGAACCTCACCTGCAGTGCAGTCTTCAAGATCAAGTGTCCCAGCATTGCATTTTGGCATGACCCTAGTTGAGTTGTTTGTTTGATTAGACATGAGAGGGTGGCAGGAGAGAGAGAGAATCCAGTCCCATTACCAATCAACAGAAGCTGATGCAGAGAGTAAGGTATGAATAAACTATGTTTATTGGAGTAAGGGGAAATACCCACAACAAAACAATTGAGCAAGTGAGAGGATTAAATCTGTCCATCACATGTCCTCTCAAATCAAGTGTCACCACATAAAGATGTGACCTTCTGGTTAGGAGTGCGTTACAGAGGCCACAAAAGCTAGCCACTTTATGTCATAAGGTTATCCTTTTTCATGATACACAGACCCTCACCCACCAAGGTGGCATGCTTCACCATCAGGTAGTGCTCCACGTTGGAAGGGAGTGCAATACCCACAGGCTCCTTCCAGAGCATGTTATTGGAACTCTTTCTGTTCTTTGTGCATAGATCATTAGGGGTAGGCAGGTGAAACCCCTTGGGAAGTTGCTGGAGTGCAGAATTGTTCGAATTTGCAGGCTGATTTAAAATTATTTATGAATAACCAGTGTTTTAAATTTTATTCGTTAGGGGTTTAAATTCATGATAAGGTTAAAAATAGAAAAGGGACTCACATGAGATAATCATCCCATATGTCACAGCAAGGTGGTTGACATGTTTCTTGCTATTAAAATCCGTAGGGTCTGAGGAATTCACCAGGACCAGAAAATGAAAAGCTCTAATCTAAATTGCGGTAAGCCGAAAGTTCAAATAGCTAAATCGTAATCAGTCCCCTAGCCTGCATCCATGTGTGCTCAAGAGATTTGTGTGAAAGAAGTCCTCACAGTAACTTACATATTTCCTAACCTTTGTATATGATGTAAAAACGACATAAAAGCAAAATAAACAATGGTGCTCTAGGTCATAGAGCAGACATAAAACATCATGGAGCTTACACCACGCATAGTGTATGTGGTCAGGTCAAACTCTGTACATCGATGCCTGTATACATTGCACACAGTCATGCTCAAAGTGCTCCCAGTGATGAAAATGCTAACTACACAATCCCACACATATCTCAATGTCAGTGCTTCAGGTATGTTATTGCTTACCCTGAAGGTAGTTTGTTAAGGCCCCATGTGGTGCCCTTGGAGAAACAATGCTGCAGAGAGTGGTAGAGTTATTTAGCATTCTTCGCAAGTTAGAAAGAATCCTACATTTGTTCGTAGTGAGCTCCCAAATACATACTTCAGAAGAGGTGCACACCGGCAGGTAAACCTATTTGGAAAATGGAATTGCCCCTGACTGTTGTAATGACATGTGATTTCTGTATTTTTACAGGAAAACAGCACAACACCAATGACTTTATCACATTGTGCGGTTGGCGTCAGCACTCTGTGGGGTTAGTAAACGTGTAAAAGCATGAAAGAGACTGCTCCATCTTGGAGCATCCAAATGAAAGCAGGCATTAACTCATAGGACTCCAAGCAAAATTAGCAGCAACTGGAAATGCACTAAATAATGCTTTTCAAGACCTCTAATCTGATACACAGCATACTATGATGAATGATCACAAAATATTAAGTAGTGAGTGCATGTCACATATTTATATGAACACTAATGCCAATTATAGAGATATACTCTAATATAATTGTGTCGTGATTAGCGTAGTACTGATAACGCTGATTCTTATCTTGTCTCTTTTAAGAATCTTCAGGTCGCCAGGATCTTTTTACCTGCTGAATAGTGTGAAGGGAAGAAAATCCTTTTCAGTTTTACGACAAATTTTAGAATCTAGTTTACCTTAAAAGACCACTGACTCCGAATTCAGTTTTGTGGATTTATTACAGCCAAGAATAATTGCACATGCAAGCACCTCAACACGAGGTTAAAGAAATAGATGGGCACTAATACAAATAGCATCCTACGTAGGAGTCTCATCCGACTCAGGACAAGAAGAATCGTTAGCTCCAGAAGTATTAGACAAGCGATAACTGCTCCAATCTCTATATTATTCTTCATTTACCTAAATAAGCATAAAACCTATTAACTGTCCCTACTCTATCACTAAGGTGGCATACCTACTTAACGAATATCTCCAGGCAAGAGTAAAAGAAAAGGTGTCAGCTGTGAAGACTTCCTAAGAAGTACACTCACTTAGTACTTAAGCTCAGATTTTAAGATGCTCCTTCACCAAAATCCCTCTCTGTCCTTCTCTCTGCTCTCCTCTACCTCTTCTCTGCCCTCCACCCTCGGGGCACTATCCCTAATACAAAACCCAATACAATCGAACACGCCTTTTGTTACGCCTCTTTGGCCAGGTCTTCTTTCTTGTACTTTTCCATCGAAACGGTTACTTCATCCTGGACGGTTGAGATGACCTTGAGTCCCAGGCACCTTCTCTTCTGAAAGTATCATCCCTAAATTCCATTGCACTCCCATCTTCATGCCTCCCATCTCTCTAACTTATGAAACAAAGAGCCAGTCTTTACTAACGAGGCATGTGTCCTTGCACCTGCAACAAAAGATACGTTCAACAGAAACCTTCTACTCGTGCTAATTAAATCTCATTTCGGTGCCCAGAGAGCCTTTCCAAGAGAACCTTCTCTGTCTGCAAAATATGCTAACATACGAACAAACAGGCCTTTCCCTGTCGTATATGCAGTCAGGCCTTTACACAATTTAAACACACAAATCTTAATCACGTCTATAAGTATTGGTGCATTATTTCATATGCAAAGTGAACTACACGTACAACTTATATGGTACACGTTTAAACTACTGCAGCTCGATTACACATGGGCTGATTCATCTTATGCATTGGGTTATACATGATTCAGTTAAGCATTTCATCTGCATGATTAAAATAGCACAATTACATTTCTTATTCATTCTGATAACTGGATTATAACTTCATTTTGCTAACCATTCATGGATATATAACCGAATATATACGGGTGCGAACTATCAGTGATTATGATGCACCCCTACAAATTTCACAAGAACATGGCGCTCTATCAGTTCCCCCCTTTGATGACACCTGTCATCACATTTTATTCAACTCCCTTGGAGAAAAAACCGACCTAAACAGAACTCGTTGCCATTTTTCCTGATCTGTGATTCTCCATTCTCTTGAGTCTCTGATATTGACTGTCCCGCAATCTAGCCATTCTCGTCTCATTTTCTCTCAGAGCTCTTTCAACTCGGCCTGCTCGATACCACTTGAAAGCTTTAATCAGACCCCACAGGCAAACCACACAAACCACCACGATCAGAAGAGGTCTCAGAACATAGCCAAGGAATCCCTTTCCCAAATTCGCAAACCAGCTTCCCACTTGACCAAACCCTTTCCCAACTTTTTCCCAGGCTCCCTCTTCAGTCAAGTCCGCTATCTTTGTGTGAATAGTAGTGATGTTACTTATATAT
Source organism: Calotriton arnoldi (assembly GCA_963921515.1). Classification (NCBI taxonomy): domain Eukaryota; kingdom Metazoa; phylum Chordata; class Amphibia; order Caudata; family Salamandridae; genus Calotriton; species Calotriton arnoldi. The sequence continues at coordinate 99,787 of CAWUFW010017996.1, forward strand.
TTCTCCAGATCCTTGCTGTGGTCTGGTATATAAGTACAGCACTCCTGAACCTTCAATAATTTACAGACTCCGCCCTCTTTTGCCAGTAAGACATCCAAAGCAAGGCGGTTTTGCAAAACCATCGTCCTTATCGACAACATCTCCCCTTCCACCAGTACCAACGATTTTGCTGTATTCATCGATAGTTCGTCTATCACAGTTGCCAGTCTCCGGATCTTCACATCATTCAAGATCACTCCCAAACTCGGTATCATGGCTCCAAAGATATCTCCCACTACGACCCCTGCACTCGCACCTCTCCTCACTCTCGAATGCTTTCCACCTTCCAGAAGTTCCAAATCCTCTGTATGGTAAATCTTTGGAAATATGATTCCCAAGTAACATGTACCATACCAATTCGCAGGTAACCTCACATAAGCATTCCTTCCACACACAAAATACACCGTAGGTATCACTTGTACAGGGCCCTGGAGAAAATTCTTAGCCACATCTGCCATAGTGAAAACATGATCACACATACTCTGTCCCACAGGAACCTTTTCATAGTAGGTCTGATATCGTCGCACACACAGCTTTCCCCTCTGCTCTTTGTCCAAAGCTATAGGGCCATAACTTCCCTTTGTCCGGTGTAGCTTTTCCTCATCTGTCCAATCCACCCTACTATGCCCAGTGTCCCTTGTCTGTGTCAGCTTTCTATACCTGTCTTCTACCTGATCCACAAACTTTTTCTCTACACCTGATAATGAGCATGTCAAATTATGTCGGTGGGCATATGCTGTATCCAATTCCAAAGATGGAATGAAGAACTTCCTAAGTCTATCCTCTGACTTATAGTAGTCGTACTTATTCAGATGCTTGTAAGCTGGGACTTCAGGAAGCACTGCATCGTAATTGGAAAAGAAATACTCAAACTGATCCCTTTCATAAAATATACTAAGCAAAAGACTACATGAAATTCCATATGTCAGTGGAAGATGGTGGTACCTAATACCCTCATCCACTGAAGCAGGCAACTGCATACACACATAACAATCCTTCGCATCCATCGCATCCACGTACTCATATAGCAGCTTGGCATATGCATTAAGCTTGAAATCACTTCTAGACAAATCTATATGCAACCTACGACTTTCTTCTATCAGCAAAGCTCTGTTAGCTCCTATGTTTGCCTCTTTTTGGCTAGGTGTAGTAGGTGTAGGTGTCCCTGGCACCCCCTGCACTGCTAGCTCGTGTGGAACGGTATATGAGACTATGATTACTACGATTATAGAAACTATTACACTACCTATAAGTACGCCTACAATCAACTTAGATCTACGATTGGGATCTCCAGCCTCCATGATTTCGAAAGTTCTCAAAAAGTTCTTGGTTTCAGCAATGAACTCTCAAAAGTCTCTGTGTCCTCAACTCGTGACTTGCTTAACCAGCTCGAGCAACTTTGAAAGCTCTGGAAATCCCCTTATCAGCCACAGTCTTATTTACATAGTCCAGAAAAAGACTTCCCTAGTCTTCGTTCCTCTTCGGTGAAAGTCCCTAAGTTTATTCTTCCTCCACTCGGACCTAGGTTATCTTCTTCTTTAGACTTTTATTTACACAGGTTATATTTCATCCATGATAAGATCATTAGTGAGTACTTCCAGAACGTGATACAAAAGTTCGAGACGCAAGATTATCATTTCATGTGAAGACGGCTCAAATCCAAAAGACGGAAATTCGAGTCGATGCAAAACCAGTTGTCGAATCTTACTCAGAAGCGGGGGATTCGGAACGGTGAGGGTCAGTATTCCTTCGACTTCGAGCCCTGGCAACAACAACACCACCTTCACCACCACATTCGGGCTCTTGCTGACCACCAGCACCGACCTCAGCCTCCCCGTACTCACTACCCCCTGCATCGAACACTGTGTAAGTCCACTCAGGGGTAGAGTATCTCCGACAGGGTACTCTTGTTCTTTTCGACCTTCTCCGGCCCTCTTGTGTCTGATCTTCGTCGCTTGCTTCCGGTTCAGACGCCTCAGACACCGGAGCGAGATCTCTTTCGGGTGCCAACCTCAAATTCAGCCGCCTCTGTCTTTCAGGCCAACCTTCTTCAGTTCTGGTCGTTCTTCTGCCTTCCCCTTCTATACCCAGTGCACCACTTCCTCTTTCTACTGAATCTGACTCTTCTCCGCCCACTGCACCATCTCTTTCTTCGGTGTCGGAGTCGAGGTTCGAGCTGTCGAAACCCCCTTTAGCTTGTTCTAGTGCACCACCAGCTGTGTCAGCGACCCTCACAGCTTGACTTGTCCTCTCATGTGGCCCTGCCACATCAGCTGGATTTTCATTTACGAGAGGAGCTGTTTCTTCCAAGGGTGCTGAAACTCTGCGGGTATGGGAGGCATGCACCCAGTTCGGCAATCCTCCACACTTCACTGCTGTGTTCGTGATCAGTATCACCTGGTATGGGCCTCGCCACCGAACATCCAAACAGCTCTTCCTCACGTGCTTTCGAACAAGCACCCAGTCGCCGGGACACAGGTCGTGGCACAGATCACTCGAGGCCGGGACAGCTGCAGCTTGTACCTGCTGGTATACAGAACGGACCTCATCAGATAGTCCTTTACAGTAATCGAGAATCAAGTAATCAGTGATGTTTATCAAAGCTGTAGCTAGTACTGCTGGCAACCGCATTGCCCTCCCCATCAGGATCTCATGAGGGGACAACCCAGTTCTCCTATCTGGGACACTTCTCATGCTCATCAGCACGAGTGGCAGTGCATCCGGCCACTTCAAAGATGTTGACGAGCACATTTTTGCCATCCGGGCTTTCAAAGTCCCATTAACTTGCTCCACCATCCCAGAAGCCTCTGGTCGGTAACTGCAATGGAGTCTCTGATCAATATTCAATGCGGCACAAAGTAACTTCATGATTTCACTGTGGAAGTGTCTTCCTCTATCTGATTCCAAAGAGGTCGGGATCCCGAATCTCGGGATTAGCTCCCTCAACAATAACTTAGCCACTGTGAGAGTGTCACACCTGCGTGTTGGGTAAGCCTCCACCCACCGTGAGAATACACATACCAGCACCAAAATGTATCTCAACCCATTGCACCTAGGCATTTCCACGAAATCTAATTGTATCCTATTGAAGGGCCCTCCTGACCTCCCAATGTGACTCAAGGTGACTACTGTTTTCTTTCCAGCATTCATCTGCTGACACGTGACACACCTCTGACTTACTGTTTCAGCCATTGCGCGAAATCGTGGGTTATACCACGTCTGTCTAAACACACGCATCATTGCATCTCTACCAAGGTGTACCGGTCCATGTATCAGTCTCGCCATCGGACTCAGCAGATTCTCTGGTAATACAGCTCTCCCATCACTGGAGACCCACACATCCACATCCCCTCTTTCGCACCCGGCTTTGATCCATCCATTCCGTTCCTGATCTGAAACTTCATCCTGCAGTCGCTTGAGCTCCTCCCAAGTGTCTGCCATGGCCAACATCATGTTGAGTTCGGTTCTCTCTTGGCTCTCTCCTGTGTAACCCTCTGTAAATATGCATCCCTGTTCTGCACAGACGCGGGCAACTTCGTCCGCATAATTGTTTCCCAAAGACACAAAATCCTCCCCCTTCCCGTGTGCTGTGCACTTCACGACAGCGATTTCCTTCGGACATTGCAATGCATCCAACAGTTGTCTTACATATTCTCCATTCCTGATGGGTGAACCACATGATGTCAAAAATCCCCTCTGGGACCACAGCTGTCCGAAGTCATGAACTACACCAAACCAGTATTGACTGTCAGTATAAATCGTGATTCGAATTTGATCAGCGGCCAAACAGGCACGAGTCAAAGCAATGATTTCAGCTACCTGCACGGAGCGTACTCCTTCTAGGCAGGCCGCCTCAACCACTCCTGAAATGGTACATACAGCAAACGCTGCTCTTAGTTGGCCAACACTGTCTCTTAGGCATGAACCATCGACAAAGAAAATTTCATCTGGGTCAGTCAATGGCTCATCGACAATGTCAGGTCTTGGTTTGGTGCAAAGTTCAGTCACGTTAAGACAATCATGGTCAGCACAATCTTCATCATCCACATTTGGTATGGGCATCAATGTCGCAGGGTTTAAGACAGAGCACCTTTTCAATGTTACATTTTCTGCGGCGAGTATGACTTGCTCATACCTCGTTAACCTGTTATTCGTTAGGTGCTGTGTCTTAGTCCTGGTCATCAACAATTCAACCGAGTGTGGCACATGTACAGTCAAAGGATGTCCCATTACAATGCTTTCACATCTTTCAATGTTGACACCTGTTGCAGCAACGGATCTTAGACATCCGGGCAACGCAGAAGCTACTGGATCTAGAGTAGCTGAAAAGTAGGCAACTGGTCTACGGACACCTCCATGGTTCTGAGCTAAGACTGCTAATGCACATCCTTCTCTTTCACAACAGAACAGTGAAAAGGCCTTGTTGTAATCAGGCATTCCCAGAGCTGGGGCACTACACAACTCCTCTCTCAGTTTTAGGAATGACATCAAGAACTCCTCGTCCCATGGCACCGGATCACTCACCTCCTTGTGCGTAAGCCTCTGTAAAGGCTTTGCTCTCAAGGAAAAACTAGGTATCCATTGCCGACAATAGCCGACCATTCCCAAAAACATCCTGACTTCTCTCTGTGTGGTAGGCATTGCCATGTTCATTATTGCCTCAATTCGGTCTGGTGACACCTTCCTCTTGCCTTTTTCTAATCTGTGTCCCAAGTACTGTACCTCATTCAAACAGTACTGCAACTTATTTGGGGACACCTTGTGCCCGTTCTCTGCTAAGTGGTTCAACAGGGCTACTGTGTCTATCCTGCAAGCGTCTTCCGTTTCCGAGGCGACAAGGAGATCGTCTATGTATTGCACCAGAACTGAGTTCTGCGGCAATACAAGACTCTCAAGATTCTTTTTCAGGATCTGGTTAAAGATCGACGGACTTTCTGTATACCCTTGAGGGATACGACACCATGTTAACACACGATTTTCCAGCCGGAATGCAAAAAGAAATTGGCTTTCCTCATGGAGCGGTATCGAGAAGAATGCTTGACACAAATCAATGACAGTAAACCACTCGGCTTCACATGGGATCTGAAACAGTATCACTGATGGATTCGGTACCACTGGACAACAAGGGACAACTATCGTGTTGACCTTTCGCAGGTCTTGCACGATCCTGAATTTCCCGCTTGGTTTCTGTAGTCCCATAATCGGTGAATTACATGGGCTACCTCTAATCTCCTTCAGAATGCCTTGTTCGATGAAAGCCTCTATTACAGGCTTGATTCCTGCTATCGTTTCAGGCGACAGATTGTATTGGGGCGTTCTAGGGAAATCGGCATTTTGCTTAACCTGAATCTGCACAGGTTCAACCCCCTTTATCAATCCTATCTCTTTTCCGGTAAAATCCCACACCTCTGGTGACACCGCATCTCTCAAGTCTGGCGGAAGTTCTTCCACAGTCACCACTGGATACAAGTCTACACACAGATGCTGATTTGCAACTTTAAAGGTAGCATCATCATCCCTTGTCTGAACCTCCACTCCCCTTGGTGTGCAATAAATCGTACAGTTTAATTTACATAACAGGTCTCTTCCCAGAAGACAAACTGGGCTCGTATCGCATACCACAAACTGATGTCTAGTTTGGAAAGCTCCTATCTTTACCAGGATCGGTTCGGTCAGGGGACTGTTTATTCTTTTGTTCGCTATTCCAACAACTTGGATCGATTGTCCCAAGAGGGGTAGGTTGGGGACTACTGCTGATCTTACAGTAGACCGGGTAGCACCAGTGTCGACCAAAAGTGTGGTAGGATGACCATCAATGTCTGCCTCCACAAAAGGTCCTCTCTGGTCTACCTCCAAGACTGCTCCAAGGGTGCAGTCTTCCTCCCCCCTCAGGCACCGTCAGGATAACGGGTCTGGGCTGTACTCATCATACCCTTCAAAAAGGGGCATCTGCTGGTAAGTCTGCACTCCTTGCGGAATTCTCGGTGGCTGGGGACCTGTATTTGTTGGTTATACGTTCCCCCTTTCATTGATCTGGGCCTCATCACAGTATTGGCTACCTCCGGCGCAGGTGCCTGAACCACTCCTACCTCCTGCTGCACCTGGTTGGCTGGGTTAAAGGGACACTCGTGCTTCCAGTGTCCAATCTGGTGACAAAGATGACACGCAGTGGTCTTCTTCAATGTCGCCACATCCATCCCTGTCTTGGGATCGATAGGTTTCCCTTTTCCCTGACCTTGGCCATTCTGGTTTCCTTGGTAATTCCCTTGTCTTCTTCCTAAGGTCCCCCCACTGGGCTGGACCTGTGCTGTCTGCATCTGGACGAGCATCAATTTGTCCTTCAGCTTACGATGCTTCGAGTCCACTTCATCACTACAGTACCTCGCATACCGCAAGATTTCATCCACCGGCTTGTTCTGCCAACAGATCAAATGGTGCTGTATCATGAGGCTGACTTCTGGTCTCAACCCTAACACAAATTTGAAACAAACTGTCCCATGTCCTTGGGATCTAATGCATCTAATCCGCTATACTGTTTAAAAGCTTGTAAGAGTCTCTCATAATATTCATGCACTGTTTCTTTAGGTTCCTGCACAGTTCTGTCTATCTTGACCCAATCTATATCTTGAGGCGAAATCTTCAGTTTCAACCATGTAATGACTTGCTCGAACTTTTTCATAACCAGGGGTGACGGACCATTCGTGACAGCATCCCTTTCGGGTTCAACAGTCGGCCACTCAACGGCGATTTTACAAGCTGTCCACAAATCTCCCGGCACCACTATGTCAAACAAGGTGTTCAAATCAGTCCATAGCACCTTTGAGATTTTAACAAACCGCTCAACCTGTTTGTACCACTCTACGGGTTTCTCCCTCAGCCGAGGAAAGTCATTTGTAAACGCAGCCAAGTCACCTCTACTCCATGGTACATATATGTACCCTCCGTTCTGTACTTCCCGTAAAGGAAAGTTTCCAACGCCCGTCGCCCCCCCTCCTGGAGGCGGCGTTTCTCCCTCAATTCTCTTGGCTATTTTCTTCTTTGACCACCTCTCCTCCCATTTGTCCAACAAATTCCATATGCGCATCCCTACAATCAGATCTTTGGTGTGCGTCCTTAATCCTGTGATCCTTTTCGCCTCTAATTCCTGATCACTATATTGCAACCTATGTGGTCCTTGCAATGTTTTTGTTTTATTCAAATCTACCTCATATCTCCTGGCTAATGCCGTCAATTTCTCATGTGCTATCCTTGCTTTACGAGTTACATCTTTTGCTATGAAAAGCAGCTCATCTGACCCATAAATTTCTATTCTTTCCAAAGGTAGACTTCCGCTTATCATTTCGTCTACTTCTGCTTTTAACCTTACTACGTCCAGCAACCTTGCCTGTACTGCACTTCTTAGTATTTCTCGACAAGCTGCGCCATTCTGCTCATCATAGTCACCACTTTGTTCTTGTGACTTGGTCTCTTCTATCGTATTCCTAAAGCTTGATCTGGTTTCAGACTTTTCTCGTTCCCTGTCACCTGGCATCCTATCACTTTGATTCCTTACTGTCGGTGTCCACATCCTCACAGCTGACTGAGATTCATGCAAGGACCTTGGTCTGACTGGTCTCTCGTCCTCCTGTCTAAAAGAGGAGTCTGCAGTGGCTGGTAATGGCGTACTTGTGTCTATTGGCCTTGGGAAGTGAATCACTTGTACTCCGAACCCATTCCCACTAGCACTAGTTCCTTCTTCTCCTCTCGTCTGTACTGAACTTCCTTCTCTTACTCGGTCTGGATCATATACCGGTACTATAGGGCCAATGGTAACCGGTACTGTCAGGGAGTCTGGTAATCGGGTATTCCCTATGGGAGGCTGTGTTGCCGCTCCCTCTGTTCCTGTGGAAATTTTCCCCACGACTCTCATGTTATTCTGATTCTGCATTTCACCCCGTTCCGCTGCTGAAGTTGATTTTCCCTCTTCTAAATCTGGATTAAATGGAGGTGGTCTCTCTGCTAGCAACCTATCTAACAGACTGTCATCAGTATCACTGTCTTCTTCTTCAATCCTTGTTATCTTCCCACCTTTTATTAACAGTGGGTACAACCTATCTCCTTCGATCGTTTCCACTCTCCACCTTTTCTCCAGTGCATCCCACCTCGCATCCTGAAAGGCCCTGATCGATTTCTTCACCCTTTCCTGGCCCTTATCTCTTTTCCTGTCATACGCTGCCCTAATCCATGCGTGTATCGCCTCGAACTGTGTCGGTCTAGGCAGTGAGTTTTTAGCTGGTACAATACCTCTAACCTGAAAGTGCCATAGCGTGGGAAAGTCAATTCTCCTTCTCCTTCTGTCATTTTATGCCAGTTCTCAAGCCAAGGTATGGTATGCAATCCTACATTCGTAGCCATATAATGTGCTGGCGTATCCTCGGGAGGGGCTTCCTCCCCCCCCCCGAGTAACCACATGTCTGTCGCCTCTGCACAGTTCTCGTAAAACTTTAAAACATTTCATGGTAAAGCAGATTTCTTTTCGCGCACAAGATTTCGTTTTACTTCCTGATTTCAATCCACCAATGCCAGCGCGGCTCACACCAACCGGCCTATCACAGCGCGGCACCTTATGACGTCACTCTTCTTCCGCTTGCAGCAGTTCCCCTCCTTCCTACTTCACTCGTTCTCGCTCGCATGCATCCCAATCACACTCTGAAGTAACTGTCTGTACAATCACCTCTCTGACTATCGGTCCAACAATGACCGATCAGCCTCTCGAAATTGTTGACCTCAATCTGGCGACCGTCTGTCCGCGAACGACCGGACAATCACCTCTGACACAATTGATAGGATCCAAGCACTCAATGTTCTGCACTCAACAACCTACGACCAGCGTCGGCTATTTACACACTCACACATATGCTCCCTATCTTCCGTGGGTTAATCAACGATGTCTCATGACTCCCACAACCTCTGGTCAACAATCTCAGCTCTGGGTGTCTTCTACACCACAATATCTCTCGGCCCACGCGCGCTCACGGTCCGATCCTCAATCACACAACTCTCATTCTAACTCCGCAAAACATTACACAACGAGCAAACACCGCAATCTAACAACCATCACTCTTTTCATACTCACTCTACCACGAACTGCTACTTCCGCCGCACCGTCACTCTCCATTAGTTTTCAGCGAACGCTGACGTCCTCCTTTTGCGATCCACTGGATCACCATCACTGGGGTTCTATGGGGCAACTAATCTCTTATCCTAATCTAGATCTCCCCTTACTATCAGAGATAACCATCCTACTCTGCTACCAACTGATAACGCTGATTCTTATCTTGTCTCTTTTAAGAATCTTCAGGTCGCCAGGATCTTTTTACCTGCTGAATAGTGTGAAGGGAAGAAAATCCTTTTCAGTTTTACGACAAATTTTAGAATCTAGTTTACCTTAAAAGACCACTGACTCCGAATTCAGTTTTGTGGATTTATTACAGCCAAGAATAATTGCACATGCAAGCACCTCAACACGAGGTTAAAGAAATAGATGGGCACTAATACAAATAGCATCCTACGTAGGAGTCTCATCCGACTCAGGACAAGAAGAATCGTTAGCTCCAGAAGTATTAGACAAGCGATAACTGCTCCAATCTCTATATTATTCTTCATTTACCTAAATAAGCATAAAACCTATTAACTGTCCCTACTCTATCACTAAGGTGGCATACCTACTTAACGAATATCTCCAGGCAAGAGTAAAAGAAAAGGTGTCAGCTGTGAAGACTTCCTAAGAAGTACACTCACTTAGTACTTAAGCTCAGATTTTAAGATGCTCCTTCACCAAAATCCCTCTCTGTCCTTCTCTCTGCTCTCCTCTACCTCTTCTCTGCCCTCCACCCTCGGGGCACTATCCCTAATACAAAACCCAATACAATCAAACACGCCTTTTGTTACGCCTCTTTGGCCAGGTCTTCTTTCTTGTACTTTTCCATCGAAACGGTTACTTCATCCTGGACGGTTGAGATGACCTTGAGTCCCAGGCACCTTCTCTTCTGAAAGTATCATCCCTAAATTCCATTGCACTCCCATCTTCATGCCTCCCATCTCTCTAACTTATGAAACAAAGAGCCAGTCTTTACTAACGAGGCATGTGTCCTTGCACCTGCAACAAAAGATACGTTCAACAGAAACCTTCTACTCGTGCTAATTAAATCTCATTTCGGTGCCCAGAGAGCCTTTCCAAGAGAACCTTCTCTGTCTGCAAAATAAGCTAACATACGAACAAACAGGCCTTTCCCTGTCGTATATGCAGTCAGGCCTATACACAATTTAAACACACAAATCTTAATCACGTCTATAAGCATTGGTGCATTATTTCATATGCAAAAGTGAACTACACTTACAACTTATATGGTACACGTTTAAACTACTGCAGCTCGATTACACATGGGCTGATTCATCTTATGCATTGGGTTATACATGATTCAGTTAAGCATTTCATCTGCATGATTAAAATAGCACAATTACATTTCTTATTCATTCTGATAACTGGATTATAACTTCATTTTGCTAACCATTCATGGATATATAACCGAATATATGCGGGTGCGAACTATCAGGGATTATGATGCACCCCTACAAATTTCACAAGAACATGGCGCTCTATCAGTATCATATTTATTCACTGAACTAAGAGCTATGACGGTAATACTATCCAGAATGAATTTTTTTCATATGCAAAAATGACAACAAAGCGATTGGTTAAAATGTGTGTGTGTGTTTTCAAAAGGGGAAACCCCGTAGAGGCTGTATTAACTTGAAAACTTGAATCTAATAGATGAGCAGATTATGTGAAAGTAATTGGGAAATGTAGCATGAAATGAAAGAATCGGAAATATATTTTTCATTTTAACATGTTTCATTTTCTTGGAAGTAATGACCTAGGAATGTCTTTGTTCTATACTGTTCTATAAATCTTGAGCTTTTATTCACAGTGTTGTTCTTTCTCAAAGTCTAGAGTGCACATTGTGCCCTTACCTTTCTGTGTCTAAAATCACCGAGGTGATGTTGTTAGGTAAGGCATGTTTTAATGTAATGAGTATTCAGCTGAGTGGTTGTCTGCTTGAATCAGATGGTACTTCTGAGTTCTTTTGTCCTATGTTTTGTCTTCCGGGTTATCTTGTAGCCCGTTGTCATGATTAGCGAGGTGAGGGCCTTAGTCGCACTGAGGGTTTGAACACAGTGGCCCATATTGTTTAGTGCATCCAGAAGGAGATGGGTAGAGACGTTTCCCCTGCAGGGTCCTTTGGCCCCTCCCCCGTGGTGATTTGCAGCATCAGATCAACTGTTGATAGTCGAAGATAAAAAGACTCTGGAAGGAGGTTGCTCACATTTTGTCTTCATTTGCTGGAAGGCCTGATATATGTCTTTATCAGGAGTGGTTCTCCCTGGATTATTTGGCATCAGTCTGGTGAGTTCCTGATATAATACATTGTAAAGAAATAAGATATGCACATGATGATTATATATTTTGACAGCAATGTTACAAAAGGAGGTTACGCCAAGCTTTTCAAGATGTTAGCACTTGCAATGTTGTCATGATGTTAAAGTCTGCAAGATGTGTTATCACTTTCATATGGTTCAAATGTCTACTCTGTATTCTTCCTCACATTGCAAAGTGTGTACCCAAGGAATTGGGAGCAAGTAAAAATTGTCAATTGTTGCACCTGTTACTTCAGTGTCTTTAAGCTGATAAAATAAGCTATGGCTTCCTAACACCAAACGGTGGTCATGTCTTCTCATGTGTGTGAAAAATACCTGAGTGTGCGTACTATGCCAATGTAGCTGAGTTCGCAATGACAACTAATCAGATGGATAGCATTGGTAGTGTTACAGTTGGTTTGTTTTCATAGCTGCCACATGTATTGCAAGTTCAAATCTATTTCTTTAGTTAGGGCACAAACATTGAAATGGTCACATGGGAAATTCTCTGTAATCTGAATAAGTCCCCAACTCATAGTGATAGACCTTACAAGGGTACTTGTGGAGAGCCTTGTATGGACAAGGACATCTGTTAGATTTATTTCCTTTTGAATGCAAAAGGTATTTTTGTAAGGAGAGGTTTTCTATGTTTAGAATGTGACAATTCTTACTTATTATGTCTTTCAGTTTATTTGACAATGAAGTAAATATGGCGACACATGTAACCTTTTTTTGCCATGGTCAGCTATTAGTTTGCAGTAGTGCATCCTGCTTATTATTCCTAGCCTGTTTTTTTTACTGATTTGATAGCCATTTTGAATAGTTTAGCTCCAATAATTTACAAGATAGAACAGATGCTTGTTCATCATAAGATTTGATTTCACAGCAATTGTGTCATAGTTGTAAAAATTGTCCATATTGATGATTCTCAAGCAAAGTTGTAGGATAAAAACTATGAAATCTGAGAATGAGAATGTTATTGCGATCTGTAGATTTGTGGTAGGTTTGTGTCATACGTTTTCCGTAGATTATCTGTACTTTCAGAACAAGAAATTAGTTCTTTTTATGGTGGTATATTGAGGTAAATCTGAGGTAAAGTATTTTGGGGGTCATCGTCTCCATTCCAAACAATGATAATGTCATCAAAGTATCTGAGCCACCACTTTATTCATGGTAGGAAAGGGTTGTTGTTAGAGTTGATACAATTCTTCTCAAAACTGAGCATGTATAAACATGCCAGACTGGGAACAAAGAAAGTCCCCATGGAAGTACCTTGAATCTGGAGAAATAGTTTATTTTCACATTGAGAAAGTTGTTCTTAAGTGCTAACGCAGCACATTCCATCACAAAGAGTATTGGAGTCACATAGTTTCATTCATTTTCTCGCAATGAGTTTCTCTATCACTTATAATATTCCATACTGTAGAATGCAGAGATTTAGGGCATCACATCCAAGGTGATGAGGGAGTCAGTAACAGTAGTCAGATTAATGTCAGTTATTAAGTTGAACATATCCTTGGTGTCTTTAATAAACAACAGTGCTTTTTCTACCATACATCGGAGTGCAAAAAATATCAAAAGACAAATAAAGGTTCTCGTAATGAATCAATACCGGCCACTATAGGACATCTAGGTGGAGGAGACTGCAGTTAATGCATTTTGGGCAGAATGTAGAAACATAGCATTACTGGGTCTTTTTCCACTAAAAATTCAGCTTCAGAATTTGGAGTCCAATTTGCACATTCTGCTTCATGTACCATAGGTTTGATTTGGCTGGTGATTTCTTTTGCAGGGTTATCTGTGAGGGCCTTGTAGATCTTCTGGTCATTCAGAAGGCTCAAGCATTCTGAACGCTAATCAGTAGTGGACATGATCACAATTGCTCTGCCCTTGTTAGCCAGTTTTATGATGATCTCTTTATCTGTAGACATAGTATTAAAGGCCATCTGTTTCTCCTTTGGAATATTGTGAAAAGGTACCTTTGATCTCAGATTATTCACTCCCCTCAGTATTGACCAATTGAAAGTTAAGATTTCCACTTGAGTGGATGCAGTTAGGGAAGAGAATTTGGACAAATTGTTTAATCCCATCTTGGATCTTCTTGACCTTCAGGTGTGTCAGAAAAAAATGCTTTGAGTCTTATTTTGTGGGAAAACTTCACAAGCTCACATTGGAGGATAAATGGATCAATTTGTATTGTCAGAATAAAACCTAATCCTTTATTAAGGACAGTCATTTTGATGTCTAAAAGTGTCTGACTAGACAAATTAGTTTTCGAATGAAAATGTCATCTTCAAGCATCCAAATGAAAGTTGACCTTAACCTATAGGACTCCAAGCAAAACAATCGCCAATTGGAAATACCCTACATAATGTTATCAAGGACCACTAATCTGCCACGCAGAAACAGCTTGTTGTAATAATGCAGGGCCAGGGCTTCCAACATTTAAGTTACGTTGCTTTTGTCCACAGAGACCATCTCTTTTAAGACCATTTCAGTAAATTGGCAATGCCCTAATCCTTGCTTTTAACAAATCCCTTCTATTAAAATTGCAGGTGGTCTAAAACACCGCCGCCCATATGGTAAACAACCTGCCTCCAAAGACACCCTCAGCCCCTATGCTTAGAGCTCTACACTGGATCCCTATTCGCAAGGGAGCATTATTTAAACTGCTCTGCCTGACCTACAAAGCTCTGGCAGGCTCCAGTCAAAGATACCTTGAGGACAGACTAATTTGGTTCCTTCCAAACAGGAACTTAAGATCAAGCAATCAATTGCTTCTATTTTCTCGGCGTATCCGCATAGCCAAATATGATGGGCTAGCATTTTCTTACCTTGGACATATCATTGGAACCAGCTTCTCTTGTACATCCGTGCATGCACCAGCCTGTCTGGCTTAAAAAAACACCAGAAAACCTGGTTGTTTTAATGCTGCCTTAAATCACATACCTGCTGTTCACAGTGCCGAGATATCCCTAGGGGGATGAGTCGTGTGCTATATCAAGACCCATATAACATAACAATATGTATACCTAATTGATACAGGTAAGCCCAGAAATCAGTTCTGTACTCGCTATGCCATAAGTCGCAATTTGAACCTTACTGATGAGGCCCAAGAAGGCTGAAACCAGTCTGTGGTTGCTTGTGTTCCAGTTAAGAGAGTACCCACCCTTACGTTTCGGGATGGGCTATTACAATTGCAACAGGATCAAGTTTGATTGGCTGATCTGTGTCTGGGGCAGCACAATGGAGTCCCCAAAATAGTAAACAAACAGTGATGGGTGGAATGCTTGAATTATTCTCAGCCACTGGTACTTACTCTGGGCAGCATTCCAGTCCATCATTCTTTTGACACCAACCACCTTAGAGAGCATACAGCCATATGCAAACCAGTCTTGGTCTTATTCCAGTGGGTACAGTCCAGTCGGAACTGCCATGCCTAGCCCTTCTGAATGGGAATAAAAGGAACCCCAGGCCAGTTTCATCCTATTTGGGGCTCAGTAGTAGGGTGTAGCTTGGTTCCAGTGACACAGTGAGCATGAGACACACATCTGGGCAAACCTGTTGCATTTAGGGCATCACTTGATGCAAACAAAAAAGTCATGTGTGTATTGCTTGAATACATTCAGGCACAATTGCAAAAAACAATGGACTGGCATACCAGTGTCTGAGATTTTTCATCCATTGCTTTTTTGTTTTTCTAAATGTGAGACATGCTATATGCAACACGCATGCCAAATTCTGGGTCCCTTACTCACTATGGAATCGAATTCATGCTGCCCCTCGGTGATGAGGCCCAAGAAGGTTGAAACCACTCTGTGCTTAATTTTGTTCCCAACCAAAGGTAATGTGGTGTGGCCGTTTATGCCAAAATGTTCCTAGTGGAGCAGGACCAAGTCTGATTTTCACATGGCTTGCCTCTTTCTGGAGAGGCAAAGTGGGCAAACAAAGGATGGATTAGATTGTGGCCCTGCATCATTAACAGTACCTGAAATAATTTCAAGCATATTTTATTTTATTTTAGGTTCTTTTAAGCACTAGTCTACCCACAAATGGTTGTTGAAGCACATTCCAGATAACATTATCTGAAGGATCAGGTGCACAATTAACAGAATTAAATCTTAAAGCAAACATCACAATGGGCTAGGTTATCCTAAGGCAAAATAATTCAAGGATGGGGCCTAGATGTTCGAAGATATACAAAGAATGAGTCAGTCAGAAAAAATCCCAGATAGTATCAGCTGTACACTAAGGTGTTGCATAAAAATAAATGTTTTCAGTTTGTTTCCTAAAAATGGTCAGCTTTTCATTGCACTCATCACATTTTTGTTTTTTCCTAAGTGAAAATTGCCATAATGCTGGGAGGTACTTCCTGTGCCTCCATTGCCACAGGATTCAACCTGCACTTCCCTGATAAAGCCTAGGAAGACTAAAATTGGTCTATGGTTCTCTGTGTTCTCATCTAAAAAAGGACCCACTCTGGCAGTTTGGGCTGGGCTGTCCCTGTTGGAGCAGTACCAAGACTAACTTTCATGTGGGTGGTTTCTGGAGTGGCACAGTGAAAAGAACACAAATACACTTGATTGCTGCTGAGTAAATATAATTCTCTAAGATCAGTTAATGTAGTCAATCCATCACCTTTCTATTGATCTAAATTGCAAACCAGAGCACCTTGCAAGATCTGAAGAAATAAGCACAGTTATAAGAAATGAATTTCCTTTCAATAAAGTAACTTGACTCCTTAAATCTCCAACAGCTTGCTTCATACCAGGTGGCAGATTGTACTAATATGGGTTATGAGCTATTCAAGGATAAAATAGCCTGATATACCTCTCATATGAGAAATTTGCTATATTGCATTTGAATAAATGTAAACCATAACCTTTTTAGAATTTAGGGTAAAGCGTGGCCCTCATCTCAATGGTTGTTTGACCATTCCTGTACAAAATTAACAACTGATTTACACAGCCAAAAAATAAACATATATTCTCCTGTATAACAAAAGAAGAAATCTGTTGTTTAAAAACCAATCATAAGTCACAAATGAAGCAAAAGAAAATTCATTTTTTTATAATCATTGGGGAGAAAAGACAGAGGTAATTTTATCAGGTGATCAGAAGAAGTTGTGGAAAATAGGGTTAACTAGTGTTAGCAATCACTGCCCATGGGTATTGCCATGTATGATTGCGGAAGATGCACGGACAGCCTTTTTAATGATGTATATGGCTTATTGGTCTTAAATGTTTTCCCACAGGTACTTCCAACTGATAAAATCCAATATGATTGGATTTTATCTTTGCAATTGAGTAGAGCTGTGGATCCAGACAATAATCTGGCTGTTATTATTAAATCCAATAGTGAATGGTGGACAGGTATATTTCTCTGTTTGTTTCAATGGATTGCCAAATCTTGGTTATTCCCTGATAGTTGGAAGGGCTCTGTGGTTAAGACAATATTGGAAAAAAAAGAGCTGAAAGCTTGCCATAATATTATAGATTAATAGGTATACTAGATGTCTCCAAAAAAGTATTTTCTAAAATGTTACTAACTTATCTGGAACAATGGGTGTCCGCAAATAGTCTCTAACCGATTAAACAACTGTTTTGTCCTTTGGGCTATTATTAAGAAGTCTTTAGAAGTGAATCAGAGGCTGTACTGGTGCTTTGTGGACGTCCGCACAACCTTTGATACAGTGGAAAGAGGGCGGCTCTGGGAGCAACTGAGAGACTGGAAAATTCCTTGTGATCTTTTATTTCTCATACAGTCATTTGCTCACGTCAAACTGAGCACAGGTAGAAATGGACTCCTCTGGCGGCTATCAAGTAGAATTAATATAGTGAATGGCTTGATTCAAGGTTATGTATTGGCACCTTCTCATTTTAGCCTCTATGTGTCTGACCTGCCAGCTATTTTAAAAACAGCCCTGTCTTGATTACCAAAGATGGTGTCCCAACATTTTCCTTGTCTCCTTTATGCAGATGATTTGATCTTATTAGATTACACAGCTATTGGCCTGCAGAGGAAACTCAACACTTTACCAGCATATGGTAGAGAAAATGTTTTAAAAATACATTTAAAAAACTATGATCTTTGGGAAAAAGTGAACTTTGGGAAAAAGTGAACTAAGCCTAATTGTCATTGGATGAAAAGCTAATTGTGGTGCTCAATTCACAAAATACCTAGGCCTAATGTTTTCAAATCTGAATTGGGTCTCCAATATGAAAATTAAGCCTGGGCGAAGTGCAAAAAAAACTCTGCCGCGCTACGCGGAGCTCCGCAAGCAGCGGAGTGTGTTAGAAAAATGCCGTTTGCTGTGATTTTCAGTGCCAGATGCTTGTCCGCACTGTGCAATCATTGCGAACGGCACCATGCACAGCTCAAGCGGGCGCTGCTTTCCTTTCTGCCGCTCGAGTAGATTTTTACTCGAGCGGCAGCTTTCTCAGCGCGAACAGATAGTTTCTCAACGCGAGCGGTCGCAAGCATACGCGACCACTTGCAATGAGAAATCTGACCCCCCGCGTTGAGAGATCTGGCCAGGAGGTTGATTTTCCACGCTCGTGCTCGCCAACTTGATGTTGACGATCGCAAACGAGGAAAAATCTCACCGGGAGGTGGATTTTCCTCACTCGCGCTTGCCAACTTGACGCTGACGAAACCAAGCGAGGAAAAAAACTCTGCAAGCTCCGTGTAACGCGGAGTGCGGAATAATCCGCGAGCGGAGCAGAGTTTAACGCCCAGACTTAATGAAAATAACAAGGGCAAGAGCCCTGCTACAAACAGATTGTTTAGTGACATTTAACCATACATATGGGGGATTTCATTAGCACCTCTAATGAAAGATTATGGATCTAAAATCCTGCCATTGCCCCTGCATGGAGCTGAGGTTCTACTATTAGAAGCAGGGGACATCTGGGAGGCTGCTGAGAATTCAGTGTTAAAAAGTATATTTAGTCTGCCTAAGGGCACCATGGATCAAAGTGTATGGTGAGAATTTAACCTTAGATCTTGGTACCTAACAGCAGGCTCGCGACTCTTCAGCTCCCTTAAGAAGGTTCCTTGTGTGAACAGGCATCAAAAATATAGAAATTATGCTGGGAAGAGATTCTCCTAAGCGGAAGGGCACGAGCCATGGACTTTATTAAATGAGCCAATGAAATTAAAATCATGAATAGTACTCTTGGCTTTATAATAACCCTAAAGAATCCACCTTCCAATTTTCTCAAAATCTGGATTCAGAATATCTCGTTAAGAAACACTCCATAATATTTACAATTAACACCTTTTGTCGGGCTGATGTTTTTCTCTATTTGACAAATCTTAACTCCAAAATGCACTTAGAATTACTCAAAATGCATCTTGGTTGCAATCCAATTATTTCTCAATTTAAATGGGGCAATAGGACTCAGGATAATAATAGAATTTGCAAATGTTTTTAAAAATGAAATGTTCGATCTCCCATGCCCATATTGATTGCCCTTATTATATATTGACTCATAAATGTTCAAAACTTTTTATTTTTATTTTAAATACACCACTTGGTCGAGGTATGAGGGTAAGCTTTTAATGATGGTTAATATGTTGAACTTGTACGTATGTTAGGGTGATGGTTCATACAATTGTATACGTTTGTTAATGATATTGTGATACTTATGTTTTATGGGCATCTGTCTTAAAAAATGTCATAAAGAATGTAAAAAATAAGAAGGCCTACTCATGTCAATGAAATCACCAGCAGAAAGACGTGTTCAGTGTTACTTGTTACTTGTTAAAGGAGGAATACAGGCCTAAGCTGTCTTTTGTAACAGGATAGAAAAAAGAGCACTGAGGGAGACTGAACCAGAGGGAGAGGGAAGTAGATATGAGCTTCAGTAGAATAGGGAAATATCATTAGGCATAGAACAAATGGAAGGTCACAGGCCCATTTGCAAGAATACATATCTGAGAAACTATGTAGATAAGGCAGCATGGAGGCACAGAATACGTGGGAGGTTAGCAGATGTGTAGGGAGTATAGCATTGTTAGGCTACAAGTATGAGACAAATCAAGGACATAGCGGCGGTGTGGAAGCGTTACTAATGACAGCATGTGCACCTGAATCGGATTTCGTAGACACGTAACTAGCTGTTTTTGCAGAAAATATACCCTTTTGATAATAATATTGTGCCTTTGCAGATGTTCCTTTACCATGCAAACGTATGATATATTTATGATAAGACATATATAAGACAAACTGCCCGTTACATTGCAAGCCGAAGCTCAGATTCTAAATCCACGGAGCTGACTGACCTTTCACATGCGCACTATTTTTTTATATATTAAAGTCTGACCTATTTTGCCAGCAGAAATCATGTCATCTTTTCTCTCATTCGACAACATAAGCTTATCATTTTGCCTCTTTACCTTCCTCATAAGCCCTTGGAAGACCGGAACTGGCCCATGGTTGTTTGTGTTCATATCTAATGTGGACCCACTCTGGCTGTTCTGTCTGGACTCTTCCTGTTGGAGCAGGACTAAGGGGCCGATTCCGATTCGGGCCGGAAAAAATACCGACCGTCTCGGTACTGGAATTTAGTCCGACCGACACATACCGGCGCCGTCCGACCCGGGTAGTACGATGAAATGCATGGGAACCACGACCGACTCGTACGGAACACAAGGCGAACGACAGACCCGGACGGAAACAAGCTATCCTGCCGGGAAACCACGCGAATCGAACCGACCGACACGCATCAGGAAATAACCCAAACGAAACGTACCAGCGAACTCCGACCCGCGCAGTACGATGCAATGGGTGCAAAATCAGACCGATTCGTACGGAGCCCAAGCCGTACGACCGACACGCATACAAAACCCAGCCGAACAAACACAATACTCCGCGACCGACGCGTACGCCGCATATGAAACTGAGCTGAAACACAGCGGGAACGACTCGGAGAGGCGCGCACGAGACAACTGCAACATCCTACTCGGTCAGAAGAACGAATCCTACATGCACAATAATCACAAATGAAAAAATACAAAAAAAAGGGCCAAACAAGCAATGACAAAGCCAATAAATACAGGGGGTGAAAAAAATGGAACAAGGACACACCCCCAACTCCACCTACATAAAGCCCACAAATCCCTACCATGATCCTTTGCAAATTCCACTGACCTGCCAGCACAGAACACCATCACACAGCAAACACAGACACACACACAGCTCATCCAACACAAAAGCCACACACCATATGCACCTCAACAAATAGCACCCTCACACACACCCAGCAAAACCTACACACACACACCCTCACTTGCACACACACACACATCAATCACCACCACCACCACCCATCACCATGCCCCTAAAGAAGTATCCAAACTTCCTAGATAGTGAATTGGAAGTCATGGTAGACGAGATCCTGAGGGTAGAGCCACAGTTGTTTGGCACATTGGTCCAACAGACCCCCATGTCGCAGAAAACCAAGATGTGGGCGAGGATCGTCGACAGGGTGAACGCACAGTCACCATGTTTGCGCACAAAGGAAGACATCCAGAACAGGTGGTATGATGTGCGCAGGAGGGTCAGAGACCTACTCAAGAAGGATTACCTCCTGAGCCAGCACACCGGCAGTGGCCCTCCTGCAAAACCAGTATACCTCAGGCCCTGGGAGGAGAAGGTGCGGGCCATCCTACCACCAGTGAGCGTATATGGGCTAACAGACATCCCAGAGCCTGGTGAGTACACAACTAATATACACAATATTGTGTGCCAATACACACACATCACTCTCAAGGGGACAGTCAAACCATCCACCCCTAGCAAATCAACAGCAACCAAAAGATAATCATCCCAAGATGTGTATGTCAGTTAAATAAACACAATACATGCCATCTCATAGTGATATGTAACTGTGTCATGACATGTACAAACCTAACAACAAATAGAGCAAGGCAGTGGCACAAATATAACCAAAAAACACTGCCTGATATTTTGCCACCACTAGAACACCACCTCACAGGGAAGCTCACTTAAAGGAAGGAATTCTGTGTATGCTGGTGAAGTCAGTGTAGCCAATAGCATGATGGGAGTTGTAGTCACAGATACTGCTCACCCTCACAATTAGCCCATCAACACCACTCTGAACCATGCTCACATCACAGGAAGTGGATAAGGACTGACAAGATGGCTGACACTGGCTACTGCTGTGGGGAGCACAAGGCCCTGCTGGGAACTGTGCACCAACAAACAGCACAACACCACTGCCTGACATCCTGAAAGCCAACTTGCACTCTCTGCAATGCAAGCACGTTGCATGGTGGGATATCTGGCTGGGTGGGAAGGAGGACTCACAGCACTGACCATAGTTACAAGCAGCTCACCTCACACACCCCTCAACACAAACTCCACATAACCCACCTGGGAGAATGCAATGCCTCACATACCAAATGAAAATCCCACAAAGAACCACCACCCTGGGTAATGCTGTGTGAAGCACAGGGACACTCTTGGGACTTGTAGCCAAACAAACACAAGGACAACACTGTCAGCCTTCCTGTCAGCACAGGCACACTACCCCACAGGGAAGCAGAGTCCAAAGGAAGGAAGTACGGGCATGCTGGGAAGGGGGTGTAGGCAATAGCATGATGGGAGTTGGAGTCACAGATACTGCTCACCCTCACAATTGGCCCATCAACACCACTCTGAACCATGCTCACATCACAGGGAGTGGATAAGGACTGACAAGATGGCTGACACTGGCTACTGCTGTGGGGAGCACAAGGCCCTGCTGGGAACTGTGCACCAACAAACAGCACAACACCACTGCCTGACATCCTGAAAGCCAACTTGCACTCTCTGCAATGCAAGCATGTTGCATGGTGGGATATCTGGCTGGGTGGGAAGGAGGACTCACAGCACTGACCATAGTTACAAGCAGCTCACCTCACACACCCCCCCAACACAAACTCCACATAACCCACCTGGGAGAATGTAATGCCTCACATACCAAATGAAGATCCCACAAAGAACCACCACCCTGGGTAATGCTGTGTGAAGCACAGGGACACTCTTGGGACTTGCAGCCAAACAAACGCAAGGACAACACTGTCAGCCTTCCTGTCAGCACAGGCACACTACCCCACAGGGAAGCAGAGTCAAAAGGAAGGAAGTACGGGCATGCTGGGAAGGGGGTGTAGGCAATAGCATGATGGGAGTTGGAGTCACAGATACTGCTCACCCTCACAATTGGCCCATCAACACCACTCTGAACCATGCTCACATCACAGGGAGTGGATAAGGACTGACAAGATGGCTGACACTGGCTACTGCTGTGGGGAGCACAAGGCCCTGCTGGGAACTGTGCACCAACAAACAGCACAACACCACTGAATGACATCCTGAGAGTCAACCTGAACCCAGTGCAAGGGTGGCATGCTTCATGGTGGGATAACTGGGCCAGGTGGAGAAGGATGGCCGGATGTCCACCAAATACAACCAATGCTGGCCATGCACACACCTCAACATTCATATTGAAATGGCCCAGGTATGCATGACAATGTGCTACACCAATAGCAACCTCTTACTGTGACAACTTAGGACAATGCAATGTACATGCCCGCATCCAGAGGTACAGTCACAACTGTCAGGTGTGTGAACCATTGATGCCTGTAGAAACATTACATACAATGTGTGTCTCTTCCAAATACAGGTGATGATGATGGGGACACAGCAGCAGGCGAGGAGGAGTCCCTGTCCCAGGCTCCGGGGGACACAGAGCTCACTGGTGTGGAACAGCCTCTGCCCTCCTCGGATGGCGAAGACCTACCTGGCACCTCCGGTGTGAGTCATCATGCAGCACCAGCTGGACCAACATCTGCACCCCCTGCACCCACCCCTCCAACAACTGCCAACATACAGACCACCCCCGCCGACACGGACAGACCAAGGACCACCGCTGACAACAGCACAGGGCCCCAGGCCCACTGTGGAGCAATGGATGACAACACCACTAACAACCCCCAAGTGGGCCTCGGGTCACCTGTGCGTGCCACCGCAGGTCCTGCACGTGTCGCTAGGGGTGGTGGGAGGGGTGGTAGACATAGGTTGCTGCTTGCAGAGGGGTCTGGACTGCATGATGACCCACAACTGGCACGCATCGCTGATGCGTACCAGGATAGCACCGGAGAGGTCAGACAGGTAGTGGGGATCCTCAAGGACATACAACAGCAGCAGGCTGCCCATCATGCCCGCTTGGACTCCTACATGTCCCGTGTGGAGACACACATGTCTCGCATGGAGTCCAAGTGGGACACATTGCAAGAACTCACAGCGGTGCATAGGGACATATTGACATGCCTCCGCCAGATTAGCACCAACATGGCCACACCTCCCTGTGTGCCCACAACATCTGGTGCTGCAACAACTGACACCGCCACAGGGAGGGAGGAGGACTCTGGCGGAGACTCCCCTGCACCGCTGCAGCCTGCACGTGAGGGTCCCCCCCAAAGAAGAGGGGTCGTCCGAGGAAGGAAAACTGAGAGGTTGATGGCCACGTACATCCCCCAGGAAGCCAACACCTGTTCCGGAAATTATCCTTTGTGTGCAAACGTTTCACCCTGTCGAATGCAACAGTACTTTCCCACATGACATGGGGAGTTCAAGTTGGACTAATGTATCATATGACTGTGGACTTCACTCAGGACATTTCTGCTACCAAGACTTCCAACTCATCTGGGAACTTTGGATCACAATCCCAATGTACAGCACCCACCATCCTGTGCACTATACACACACGCATTTCTGTAAATAAAATCACTAGTACACCATACTTGCCACTGTTGTTATTCAAATGTGGATACTGTTATGGTTATGATGTTCTGCCAAATTACACTGTGTATGCTAACTGCTACAGCAAATACAACACCGTTGTGTGAGTCATGGTGACGTGACACATATGAGGGAGACACACCACTAGGGCTACACAACACAGACACCAGGGCCATCGGACTCATCGCCCACAGTGATGTTGCCAGGAAATACAGTGGAAAGCACAGACACCACACCTATTCAGAGTCTGTGTCAACTAGCCCACAGGTGCAGTAAGCAAATGTCAGTCAGATGTGTGACCACAGACAACGCACATCCCAAAGTGAAGCACAGGTTTATTACACATTAGCAACATGTTGTTTCCACTACAAATGCAAGGTTTACCCACGTGGCAGTGGCCACACAGTCAACAAGTGCAGAAGATATGAAGTCCAGGGGTGTGTGGCACATCACTTGTAGGGAAACTACTGCTGCCACCCTGAAAGCTGAATCATGGTGTCGGGGGATCCAAGTTGACCAAAGTACACAGTAAGCACCCTGTGAAGGACAGACATGACACACAGTTAAAATCACTGTAGAACAGGACAGTACTGCAATACTCATGCCCAATACATGTCACAAGACAACTACACAAAACCAAGTTAGCATGTCAGAACTGTTGGGGAGTTCAGACTACCTGGAAGGACACATTGCTGCACGCATCCAGTCAAGTAGCACATGGCCACACTCAAACAGCACCAGAGCACCACCCACACATATCATGCAAACTCAGGTCATTCACATTACATCTCCCTGGATACTCACATTCAGCTGAAGAAGTTGGTGATGAGCTGTGTGCGGACATCACCATCATCATCATCATCATCACTGGCATCGTGGTCCAGGCCAGGATCCTCCACAGGTGGCGGACGTTGGTCATCGTCATCTAGGATGAGAGGCAACTCCTTCCGCACTGCCAGGTTGTGTAGCATGCAGCAGACGATGACAATCTTGCAAACCTTTGCTGGGGCATATGGGAGGGCCCCTCCTGTCTTGTCCAGGCAGCGGAAGCGGCTCTTCAGGAGACCAAAGGTCCGCTCTATCACTCTCCTGGTCCGACCATGTGCCTCATTGTAGCGCATCTGGGCTGGTGTCACAGGGTTCCTGAGGGGTGTCAGCAACCACGGCATGTTGGGGTATCTGGAGTCACCTACGGACAGACAAGTGCACATTAGCTGATTTGGAAAAGTGGGTGGAATACTACAGATCAGAACACACACAATGGTACAAAGTCAGTACACACCGACAAGCCAGGCACGCTGGTTCTGCATCTGTGCCATCATCCTCGGGATGCGACTACTCCTCATCACGTAGGCATCGTGTGCTGAACCAGGGAAACGGGCACACACATGTGTGATGCTCATATCTGCTAAACATACCACCAGAGCATTGATCGAATGGTAATGTTTACGGTTCCGGTATGCCTGCTCATGTGCCTGTGGTTGTATCAAAGCCACATGTGTCCCATCAATGGAGCCAATGACATGTGGCATCCTCCCCAGGGCATAGAAGTCACTCTTGACGTCAGTGAGTTGTTGAAGTGTAGGGAAATAGATGTACTGGTTCAGGCATCTCAACATTGCCTCCAAAACATCGCGTAGCACACGGCTGAACATAGTCTGTGACATCCCACCGGCAGTCGAAACAGTGTGTTGAAAGGTACCGGTGGCAAAGAAGTGTAGGGCTGCCATTACCTTCACCTTGGGGGTCAGCGCCGTAGGGTACGTCCGGCCAGGTTGCAAATGTGGTGCCAAGCGCACTGCCAAATCCTCAATCAGCTGCCTGGTGAAGCGGTACCGTCGGATGCTGTCACGTTCCACCATCGTTGCCAGGTCAGGGAATGGTCTATGGACAGCTGGAGCCCTGCAGTGCATAGGTTGAAGGAAAAAGATTGTCAGTCACCCCACATATGTGCCATTCACCATACACAATTTCACATGATACATCATTATGTGACACAAGTACTTGATGTGTGTGCCGTTCTGTTGGACATAACTCGCACCTACATGGCCATCATCTAACTTCTCAGTACAACATGTGTGCACAACAGGTACCAGGTTGTGCTATGGGAAACCATTAGGCTGTGTCACAGTACCCATTTACTGCTGTCACGTTCCACACACACACCACAGTGACATGTCTGGACAGATGCGCCACAGGCATCACAGCTCATTGACAGGTAGATTCCCAGTGACCCTGTCTTGCCACATGGACACTGGCATGACATGGCGTATCATGTACACGTCAGAAAAACAAACATGACTCCCACAGGTAGTGGCCCCTGTTGCATCCGCAGGACAGACATGGACTCCAGTGATGCACAACATCAAAGTCCATGCACAAACAACGTTGATGTGGAGACTGTCTCCCATCGTGCACATGGAATCAGAGACATCGGAAACACAACATGCACACAGACTGTGGAGGCACATCACTATTGTGGCAATGGGTCATCCTGTGATGTACATGCCTTCCCACATGGGACTCTGGGGGTATGTGACATGTCATACACATACACAACCTGGAAATGTGACCATGCCACATGCTCCAAAATGAACTGTTGCACATCACAGTGGTCATGTGCACAACACACAAAGACCCTGTCCCCATGAACACATGCACAGCCTGGGTGTGGCTGCCCACAAGTGCCACCACAGAAACCACATGTTAACCCCATACACAGAGAAGGAAATGCAGCCTTACATGCCTTAGGAAACAGTGTGGACTGGGTGTGGTGTTGTAGGCGTGCCCCTGGGTCTCTGGCAGGTATATGTGGCTGGCTTACGTTCACCAGTGACAAGCATGGTGACATATGCGACTGACCTGTACAGGGACGCGTTGTACAGCAATGGACCGATCAGTGTGCCCGGCCGGCCCATTGCATGTGTTGTGAGCGGGTACGCGTTGTACAGCAATGGACCGATCGGTGTGCCCGGCCGGCCCATTGCATGTGTTGGGAGCGGGTACGCGTTGTACAGCAATGGACCGATCGGTGTGCCCGGCCGGCCCATTGCATGTGTTGTGAGCGGGTACGCGCTGTACAGCAATAGAATGATCGGTGTGCCCGGCCGGCCCATTGCATGTGTTGTGAGCGGGTACGCGTTGTACAGCAATGGACCGATCGGTGTGCCCGGCCGGCCCATTGCATGTGTTGTGAGCGGGTACGCGTTGTACAGCAATGGACCGATCGGTGTGCCCGGCCGGCCCACTGCATGTGTTGGGAGCGGGTACGCGTTGTACAGCAATGGACCGATCGGTGTGCCCGGCCGGCCCATTTCATCTGTTGGGAGTGGGTACGCGTTGTACAGCAATGGACCGATCGGTGTGCCCGGCCGGCCCATTGCATCTGTTGGGAGCGGGTACGCATTGTATCCCGAAATACGCGTTGTACAGCAATGGACCGATCGGTGTGCACGCATTGGCTGGGGCCTGGCATGGCAACGGACGCGTTTTCGAAGCTCCAACGAGTCTGATGCAGTGAATTCAGTTGGCGAGCCACAACAATGTTGCAAAATCATGGGTGTCATGAAGTTGAAGATTTGAAGGATGCTGTGGGCGTGTATTAGTGCTGCTATTCCATGGATTGGTCAGATTCAGAAGATGCAAACGACTTGGACCTATCACTTTGGACTCATGGGACAGTATCTGCCTCTGCAGCACACATATAATGCTGGCTGTTCCCCTGAGAGCTCACTTGCCTGCACTACATGCTCCAGGACGACATCTGCCACCAACACTGCTGCTGTTTCTGCATCCTCTGGCTACTGCAATGGCACGTACTGTGGAGAGAGCCCCAGCCTTCAGCCTTGAGGAGAACCAGGCCCTGCTGGACAGCCTCCTTCCACAGTACAGCAAGCTGTATGGGAAACCAGGGGAGCAGGTGAGTGTGCTGTCCACTGCCATACTAATTGTGCATGTTGTCTGACTAGCAGGACTTACAGTGTGCACACCACTGGCTAGCATGCTCACTGAGTAGTTGTCACACCCCAAAGTGTGTGTCGTTACATGCACTGAACTGGTACAGTGCAGTAACAGTGCATTCCAACTAGGTTTACTTCCCATGCAATGATACCATGTAGTGACTGCTGGCAAACTGTTCATAGCCATTGTTGCACTGCCTGTGTACATCATATGCCCCTGTGATTGAGACATGTATATACAACTGTGTGATGCACATATATGTTGCATGTGTAGTAATGGCCTTTTCACTTTGTCATCCTCACAGGTTGATGCCCACCAGAAGCTGGAAATCTGGCTGACCATCGCCCGGGAAGTAAGATCCGTGGGGGTCTACAGGCGCAGGATCCGCAACTGCCAGAAGAGGTGGCAGGACCTTCGGGGCTGGACCCGGAGGATCGCAAGGGTCCAGCTGAAGCTGTCGCCTCCTCGCAGGAGGGGCGGACACCGGACCCTGACCCCCACATGCTCCGGATCCTGGCGGTGGTCTTCCCTGACCTGGATGGGCAGCTGAAGGGCAGACAGCAGCAAGGAGTGGGTGAGTCCATGACTGCACTGTGCACTTTGTCTGACATGCTATGTGCCCTCCTCTGGCCTGGTTAAACTTCCACAGTACATCAGTCATGTGGTCCAGGACCCATGTCCCTCATTTGTGACATGCCCACTTCTCCTCTGATACGCATATGTGTGGCCCTTAAAGTCAGGAAATTGTGTCATTTGGGGACTGTGTCATTGCATTTAGCTTTGCTCAAGGTGGGGGACAGCATTTGTTCCTGTGACTATGTTGTGCGACTCATGGGTGGGTCAATTGCTTACACAATGCCTAAGTTCTGACATGTAATCTGGGTGTAACTTTGATATGTGGTCCACTTGCTGATCTGAATCACCACATGTCCCTGTGGAATTTGGCACACACCCATGCTGCTGGTGGGAACAATGTTTGGGCCTCAGGAGTATGTGTATCAAGTGTGTCACACATGCTTAGCCACCTGCCTACTGTCCAGGACTCATCCCTCTTACAGGTGGAGCTGGACAGTCATGCCTACTCCAGGGCATACAATACACTCTGTACTCCCACTCCCGTGTATCATCTGGCATGTTGTGATCAGTGAAATGTACCCTCAGGTGTCTGCCTCTGTCTCATTGTGCTGTGTCTTCGTTGTCAGGACTACTGGTATGTTTATCGGTTAGGGCTCAGCATGCCATCGGAGATGTGACCATGATAGACGATACTTCTGTGACTTATAGGTGTCTGATCACTTGACTGTGCACACAGGTGTTTGCGACTGTGACTTTCAGGCAGCTGTTTTTCATTCACAGCACACTGTGAGGTGCTCATGTTCAGAGAGTTATGTTTCATGTCCCCCATATGTCCAGTTGGTATGACGTGGACAAATAGTAGTACAGATGATGTGGTTTTTGGGGGTTGGACATGTGCACTTGTCAGTCACATAACTTGCATTCCCCATGCCCTCGGATTGTGACACAGTGCAGACTGTTGTTGGCTGGCTGCCATGGCCATGTGACTGGAGACAGTAATGTATGACTTTGCACGCATTCCTGTGTCATGGCATTAAACTTCCTGAGACTGATCCTGCAGGGGAGTGACATGTGCAACATGCACCCCATTGTGGCATTGACTATCCGGACATGGGTGCATCATGGTGTCTGGTGCTGGTATGCATCACATGCATTTCTATTTAGACTCTGGCTATCCCTTTCATCCGGACACCTGCACTGACTCAGTGGCAAGAGATGTGATGTGTGCATGTTCACATACTTCACCGTGTTCCCTGCAATGTCCAACAACTGTGTAGGTGGTGCATGTGTCCACACTGGGGTCTTACCATCAGACAGGCACCAGACAGATGGGTGCAAGGGCAGGAGGGGTGTGAGTCCCATGGTTGACCATCAGACTGACAATTGGCTTCCCCGAATCTGTGTGAGGACTTTAGGCAATGTTCAACTAAGGATGCCAGGGCTTGCTCTGTGATGTGCTGTACTTACTGTGGTGTGTGCGATCAGTGCAGGTGACTGATGTTTGTCTGTTTCCCTAATTGTTTGCAGATACATCCACGGCCACAGGAGGGGACAGCTCCACGGACCAGGAGGAGCAGCGGAGCCAGACTGGGTCAGCATCCGACTAGTGGTCAGAGGGACCCAGTGGCACGGTGGGCGAGGGGAGCCACACCGAGGAGTCCTCAGCACCATCCACCTCAGCTGAGGACCACAGCAGCTCGGAGGATGACTCCCTTGTGGAGGCGGGTCTCAGCAGCCACCAAAGGCCAGCTAGTCTGTCTGGCCCCGCCACCACCACCGCCCTCCCATTGGCTCCCATTCCTGAGGTCCATGGAGGCTCCCGTGCTCGGGAGCGTGTCTCCTTCGTGCCAGGCACCGCACCCCCTGCCCCTGTGTCCCCTGCTGCCCTGAGTGAGGAGTCTGTGTACCTCCTTCAGCAGCTCCATGTAGGGCAGACAGCAATGCTGAGTGTCCTCCATGCACACACCACTCTGTTGACACAGCTGGTGTCGTTCATGGAGGGCATTTCGACGGGTATGTCTGCCCTACAGAGGAGCAATAAGTCCATGGACTCCTCCCTGACGGCAGCAGTGTCACTCATCCAACAGTCCCTCACCCCTCCCACCTCTGCCCCATCCACACTTCCTGCCACCCTACCTGTCCAAAGCACATGCACACCTGCACAATCACCCAAGCACACAAACACGAGCAGCACAGACACACCCAAGAGAAAGGCAAGAGGTGCACACAAGCATCCTCAGGGGACTGATACCATACACACAGGGGATGGGGAACAGACACACACACAGGCATCCACAGTCACTCCGCAGTCCTCCAAATCCTCTCCCTCCAAGACCCCTTCCCTTGCCTCACCTGCTACCCCACCTACACAGCAGATCTTCCTGTGTGACCTCGGCCTCTTCCCCTCCAATCCTGCTGATCCAGCATACCAGATGAAGAGGAAGTCCACCCACACAGAGGGGAGTGCCCCTCGCCCCCGGACACCCTCCCCCAGGCGCAGGCAGACACAGGACCCCATTCGGAAGTCCCCCCGGACCAGGAAGAGCAAGACCCCACCACCACCACCACGCAGCTCTACCACCCAGTCTCTCTCCTCCATCCCCCAGGCCACCACTCCACAGGTTCCCCCACCACACCCTGCCCCAGGTTCCCCCACACACCGATACCGCATCCCCAGACTGCTTAGGCCCTCCCCCCTGCCACTTGCTCTTCCACCCCCAACCCAGACGCTCTGCCTGTTAGTGCCACTGGTGTGGAGACCGGGTCCCCCCCCTCTGTCCTGCCCACCTCATCTGCCACCCCTTCCACTCCCTTGGAGTCATGCACTGCAGTGGAGTCCACAACCACCCCGTCTGACTCGGGCACTGCAGTGGGGACCCAGTCCACTACATCAGACCAGCCCACTGCAGCACCCACACCAACTGACTTGTTTACCACGGTGGTGCCGGCCCCCCCTGAGTCAGACACCTCCACTGCAGTTGCCGGTGACACTCCTGCACCCACCACCCCTTCACTGCCTCCTTCTGCCATCCCCTGATCCTGTCCCTGCGGTGCCTGGCCTGCCCCTTGTATGCCCCTCCAAGGGGGATGTCCCCTGTCCGTACAAGTGCAGGCAAGCAATGGGTGACCAGTTGTCACTTATCACCCTGTTGGGACTGTGATTTTGGACTGGCCATTGGCCTTAGTTTCTTTGGGACTTCAGAGTTTTCCTTGCCATTTGCTGAATAAAGCCTCTTTTTGTTTAATTGTGGCTTTTCTTTTGATGTACATGATGTGGATGAGTAGCATCCTGCATTTGCAGTTGTAATAGTGTTCATATCAGGAAAATGAAGTGTTGCTGTGATGGACTCCATGTGGTCCATGGGATATGTGTCCTGTTGTAGTCTGGATCTATGGCATCCTTTGCTGCAGTCTGAGGGTGTAATGTTCAGCATTTGACCCAGGGATGTACATTTTGCATTTGTAAATGAACATCTTTGTCTTACACTGATGCACATCTGGTGGGCTTACCACTGTTCAATGTTCCGATTTCCCTAACTGTGTGCCCAGCTCCACTGGACATGCAGTTTTGCACATCAATGTCGAAGGACTCATCTGTGTATACAGTGCAACTTGCTTGACACGTGTTTTGTGTGTATGCAGATGACTGACGTGACACTCCCGTACCCAGGCTGATGTGAGCAGAGCCTTCTGTGTGTTGTGGTTGTTGACTCACTGACCGAGTGTTCTGCTGACATGTTTGGGTCGTGCACAGACAAGGTTTGGCACAGCGGACCTTCCACAGGAGTGGAGTGCCCTCATGGCAGTGCGTAATCCCGTGACATTGCGTGGGCCTGTGTTGTGTGTTGTGTAAGCATGTCTGTGCGTGTTCCCTTCCCTTTTCCTACACAGGCTGTGTCCCTAGGGATGTTCCTGTTTGTGATGCTTGCTGAGTTGTTCTGTGTTCATCCAGCATCTTGGACCTGGTTTCTCCGTGATGTGGGTGCATGGCAAACTAATGTTCATGAGGTTGTCATACCAGGTTGTCTTTGTTGTCAGGGCTGGGGATGTGGGCAAACGCAGATGGGACACATTCAGGATTCCCCTTGGCACTTGTTCTTTACACAAGTCGTGTGATTTTCAGTTTGTGGTAGCTTTTAGTGATTGTGACACGTTGTGTGTGTGACTGCTGCCACTCCTCAGGGTCAGAGCTGCAATGTTGGAAGTTGTGTACGTGTGTTCTTCGTGTGTCACCTTGGCTTCTTCGTTGGTGTGTGACTATGGCCAGGATCCCATTGATTGCAGTGGATTTCACATCATGCCCATGTACGGCATACTGTGCTGTGTGTCAGACATTCACGAGTTTTGTTGACTGGCCATGTGTGATGGGTTTCTGCACCTTAGTTCCCACCACCACCCCTGGTATTGTCATGGGTGCATGTCCAATGTCACCAGTCCATGTGAGCTTCACTGCTGCACATTGGTGGAGATCAGGGTGTGTGGTGTTGAGTGTGTGCAAAAGTGAGTTGTTGCACGGCTAGACCCCTACCTCCATATTGGCCTTGGCTGGCAGGCCGTGCTGATTGATTGGAGCTTGTGTAGGTGTGATGGTAGTTTGTTGCTCAGGACACATGGCTGTGGTTCACAGTGTGAACGACATCTACCTTTGTCATCACAGTGGGATTATCATGCAGGCTAGTGTCAGCACAATGTGGGGTCCCTGGGGGTAGTGCTGTGGTGGGTCTGTCTCTTGCTGTGTTAGTTGCTGTTCCTACAAGCTTGTGTGACATGTGTAATTTGGGCTCCCTCTCATCTAACAATGCCTGATTGCCCACATAGGGGTATCCGATCCATGAGTAACTTTTGTATGGCACTGTATACACATCTGTGTGGTTAGAATTCAGGCCTCCTCATGTGTTGTGTGGTTGCCTGGGGACACTGGCACACCCCCCCATCACCTGTTGTGTTTGATATGCAGTGTGAGTCTGCCTATTTGTGTTTGTGCCTTTGCACCACTGCATTGGCATATCTTGAGTGTGCCATTGGCTGTATGTTATTTGGTGGCTTTCCCCTGCTGTCCCTGGGACTCCTAGGTCATCAGTCAGCACAATAATCATGGTTTGTATGTCCCATTGCTGCCATGGTATGGTATTTGTTCACCTGACATCTACAGTCTCCACAGGATATCTACATTTGTGTGTCCATTGGTGCAGATATGTGGGTCAGCATTATGATGGTCACTTCTGTCATTGGGTTATTTGTGAATGTTGACAATGTGGGCCCCCATGGGTGATGTTTGTATGCACATGGCCAAAACGATGTTTCAGTGACACTGCACTGTTTGCCTCGACCAATCTATGTTGCTATGGGACACAAGCACTACTATGCCACTGATGTGTTTGTTGTTGTGTGACCAGGATTCATCCATGCAGTTTGGCTTTGGCAGCTTTTACCATGACTACACTTCCCTTTTGGTCACTGTGGTGATGGGGCTTTATGCCCCATTGCCACACTGTTCAAATTGTGCATCAGCTATGGACACCACACTTCCCTTTTGGTCACTGTGGTGATGGGGCTTTAGGCCCCATTGCCACAATGTTCAAAATGTGCATCAGCTATGGACACCACACTTCCCTTTTGGTCACTGTGGTGATGGGGCTTTAGGCCCCATTGCCACACTGTTCAAAATGTGCATCAGCTATGGACACCACACTTCCCTTTTGGTCACTGTGGTGATGGGGCTTTGGGCCACATTGCCACACTGTTCAAAATGTGCATCAGCTATGGACACCACACTTCCCTTTTGGTCACTGTGGTGATGGGGCTTTAGGCCACATTGCCACACTGTTCAAAATGTGCATCAGCTATGGACACCACACTTCCCTTTTGGTCACTGTGGTGATGGGGCTTTAGGCCACATTGCCACACTGTTCAAGATGTGCATCAGCTATGGACACCACACTTCCCTTTTGGTCACTGTGGTGATGGGGCTTTAGGCCACATTGCCACACTGTTCAAAATGTGCATCAGCTATGGATAGCACACTTACCTTTTGGTCACTGTGGTGATGGGGTGTTCGAGCCCATTGCCACAGTGGCCATGGTCTGCTTGCATTGTGGAGGCCACACACATTTATGTGTGACACATGTGCTAGGGGGTCACATTGTATGTTCAATGTCATGTTCAGTGTTGTAGGCATTTGACACAGACTACACACACTTGTCATGGTGTTGGGGGGGATGTAATTTTCTGTCATTCCTTATGTGGGAGTATGCTAGTTGTGTCATGCATTACCCGTCCTATGAGTAGGGGTGGTGTTAGTGGTAGGCATCCATCCCCCCATGAGTGGGGATAGTAGTAATGACAGGCATCCAGGCCCCCATAAGTAGTGGTGGTGGTAGTGGTAGGCATCCATCCCCCCATGAGTGGGGATGGTAGTAGTGACAGGCATCCAGGCCCCCCTGAGTAGGGGTGGTGGTGGTGGCAGGCATCTAGCCCCCCCTGAGTGAGGGTGGTGGTAGTGGTAGGCATCCATACCCCTAAGGGTGGGGATGGTAGTGGTGGCAGGCATCCAGGCACCCATGAGTAGGGGTGGTGGTAGTGGTAGGCAGCCATCCCCCCATGAGTGGGGATGGTAGTAGTGACAGGCATCCAGGCCCCCATGAGTAGTGGTGGTGGTAGTGGTAGGCATCCATCCCCCATTAGTGGGGATGGTAGAAGTGACAGGCATCCATCCCCCTGAGTAGGGGTGGTGGTGGTGGCAGGCATCTAGCCCCCCTGAGTGGGGGTGGTGTTAGTGGTAGGCATCCATCCCCCATGAGTGGGGATGGTAGTAGTGAGAGGCATCCAGGCACCCATGAGTAGTGGTGGTGGTAGTGGTAGGCATCCATCCCCCATGAGTGGGGGTGGTAGTAGTGACAGGCATCCAGCCCCCTGAGTAGGGGTGGTGGTGGTGGCAGGCATCTAGCCCCCCTGAGTGGGGGTGGTGGTAGTGGTAGGCATCCATACCCCCATGAGTGGGGATGGTAGTAGTGACAGGCATCCAGGCACCCATGAGTAGTGGTGCTGGTAGTGGTAGGCATCCATCCCCCATGAGTGGGGATGGTAGTAGTGACAGGCATCCAGCCCCCCTGAGTAGGGGTGGTGGTGGTGGCAGGCATCTAGCCCCCCTGAGTGGGGGTGGTGGTAGTGGTTGGCATCCATCCCCCCATGAGTGGGGATGGTAGTAGTGACAGGCATCCAGGCCCCCCTGAGTAGGGGTGGTGGTAGTGGCAGGCATCTAGCCCCCCCTGAGTGGGGGTGGTGGTAGTGGTAGGCATCCATCCCCCCATGAGTGGGGATGGTAGTAGTGACAGGCATCCAGGCACCCATGAGTAGGGGTGGTGGTAGTGGTACGCATCCAGCCCCCCCTGAGTAGTGGTGGTGATAGTGGTAGGCATCCATCCCCCATGAGTAGGGATGGTAGTAGTGACAGGCATCCAGCCCCCCTGAGTAGGGGTGGTGGTGGTGGCAGGCATCTAGCCCCCCCTGAGTGGGGGGGTGTTAGTGGTAGGCATCCATCCCCCATGAGTGGGGATGGTAGTAGTGACAGGCATCCAGGCACCCATGAGTAGTGGTGGTGGTAGTGGTAGGTATCCATCCCCCATGAGTGGGGATGGTAGTAGTGACAGGCATCCAGCCCCCCTGAGTAGGGGTGGTGGTGGTGGCAGGCATCTAGCCCCCCTGAGTGGGGGTGGTGTTAGTGGTAGGCATCCATCCCCCCATGAGTGGGGATGGTAGTAGTGACAGGCATCCAGCCCCCTGAGTAGGGGTGGTGGTGTTGGCAGGCATCTAGCCCCCCTGAGTGGGGGTGGTGGTAGTGGTAGGCATCCATACCCCCATGAGTGGGGATGGTAGTAGTGACAGGCATCCAGGCCCCCTGAGTAGGGGTGGTGGTAGTGGTAGGCATCCAGCCCCCTGAGTAGTGATGGTGGTAGTGGTAGGCATCCATCTCCCCATGAGTGGGGATGGTAGTAGTGACAGGCATCCAGGCACCCATGAGTAGGGGTGGTGGTAGGGTGGTGCTGGTGGTAGGCATCCATCCCCCTATGGGTGTGTATGGCATTGGTGTTGGCCATCCCACCCCTATGGTTCTGCTGTTGCTAGTGTACGTTATTTGTGCATCCCTATGTGTGTGTGACATATTTCGGGTACGTGTAGTTTGTTTGTATTGTTGGTGTTTGACTTACCGTCTGCGCCGTACGCGTCCGTGCCGGGTCCCGGTAATAGATCTAGAGTATAGGTAGGACCTGCGCAATGGGATTCATGCTTGGATCGTCTCGTTCGGGTTTCTCGTGTCTTCGACTCGTACTCGTCGCTGGCTTGTTCGTCTCGTAGCCGTGGATCGTCTTGTGGCTCGATACGGAGCTTATGGACGGCTCGCCCGGATGCTCAAACGTGCCGGATGTAGCGACGGGTTCGGCGCATACGGATTGCGCATCGTACTAGTCCGGCCGGAAGGAGCTGTGTATTTGCTTCCGTGCGACTCGATTCGGCGTTCACGGATCCGGCTCGGGCGGGGAACAGGAGCTGGATTGGGTGAGTACGGCTCGCTCGGAAACTGGGTTGTTAGACGCATCGTACTTGTTCGTCCGGACAAGTGTACGAATCGGTCGGGAAACACGCATTCGGCTTGTATTTTTTCCGGACGAATACTGTTAGGTGCCCTACCGGCCGAGATCGGAATCGACCCCTAAGTCTGAGTTTCGTAAGGCTGGTTTCTGGAGTGGTACGATAGGCAAATCAATGATGGGATGGATTGCTGCAGAGTAATTCGAATTCTCAGAGATCAGTTTAAGAATTTAATCAATCACCTTTTATTTATCTAAATTGAAAACCAGAGCACCTTGGAAGATCTGAAGAAATAAACTAAGTTATAAGAAATGATTTGCTTTGCGAAAATAGCCCCCTTTATTGTTGCAAGCACACCCAGTTTCAATGTTTAATTTGAATCTAGTTTGTAGTGTGCCTCTGTCCCCAGTGCTTGTCCTGACAATGCCGTAAATAAATCCTATATTTTCACCCTTCTTTTGGGTTTCAAGGTCTGGAGCACAAAATTCTCTGGGTTGTAGAAAAATTATTGCAATAATTTTATCAAACCACTTCATTGTGGATCTTTTTTTATTTACAGATTGTTTCTAGTTATAGTTTCATGCAAGTTGATTATCTATTTATTTTAATGTACAGCTTTGTTACGAATCCCCAATGTATTTCAAGCAAATGCTCTTCGTCAGGGGGGAAAAAAATAAACAAATCAAAGCTACAGACAAAACAAGGACATTTGTTTAGTAAGGAAGGTAATTAGTTGCTATTTTATGAATGTGGAAGCTTAACGAATCTCCACCTATATTCTTAACCACTGGCTACCATGTTGTGCCTTCATTTATTGGAGTTTGGTGAAAAGATTTTGAACTGTGCATTTATGCTAAGCGCATTAAGTGTTAATACTGTTGCATTTGTTTTGTTCCACACTACTTTCTCCAAAACCTTCTTCCCACTCGGTCACATGAACCTCTAGGTAATCACTCAGGAGACAGGATTGCTCATATTGAACTCTGGTAATCTCTGAACTCGATCATGAAAGTGCCAACTGCACAGACGTAGCGCATAAATAATACTGGGATGCACGCTAAATAGTGGACTGCCCTTACTAACAGGGCCAGCTTTAGGGCGGTGCGACCAGTGTGTCCGCTCTGGTCCCTGACCTGGACGGGGGGCACTGACCTCAGGGGGGGGCGCTGTATTTAGCAAAAACTTATGATTTAAAAGCACCTGCTGCAGAGTTCCTTGTGCGTGCAACTTTCAGGCAGCATTAAAAATGTCATGATAACTCTTGTGATGAATGTTCTTGCGAGAGAGATAGATGGTCTAGTGGCAGTTTTGACTTGCCATAAAGTAGTGCAGAGGGTTAATATGCATGCTGCAATGAAAATATCTGTATTTTATACAGGGGCGGCTCCTCCGTTATGGCGGAGGAGCGTCGGCCCCCCAAAAAACGTCATGAAAGGAAAAATAAAGCCCCAGGGGACTTACGGGCGCTGCGCCAATGCTGGAACCGGGCTAGTAGAAGGGCCCAGCAGGGACCCCCATATGCGCCTGAGATTCCGTTGTTGGTCTGCGAGGCCCTACCCCATGGAGGTGATTGGCAGGGACTACAGGCCTGGGAAGAGGCGGGGATCTCCACTATTGGAGACCTCTATGAGGACAATACCCTGATACCCTTTAATGATTTATTAGAGCATTACGAGCTTCCCAGGAGGGACTTTCTTTTACATGCCGCTCTGACGGCAGCCATCCGTAAACATTGGAAGAAGGGGATGGTAGACCCGCCGATCTCTTTACCTTGCCAGTATGTAGTATCGGTGGCTGGGACGATCAAGGCAGTCACTTGCCTTTATAGGCGGCTCACCCAGGAGATAAGGCGTCCCTTGGAGAGCCTGCGTCTTAAATGGGAGACAGACCTCGGTATGCCCATAGATGAGAAACCGTGGGAGGCACTGGTAGAAAGAGCATGGAAAAGTTCCAGAAATGCGCGCTTCCAGTTAATCCACTTTTTTGTCCTCCACAGAGCATATCTCACCCCGCACAAGATTCATGAGTATTTTGGGGCCCGATCAGCCTGTCCGCGATGTAGCTTAGAAAATGCCGAATTTTTACATATGCTCTGGGATTGTCCATTGCTAGAGGGGTTTTGGAGGGAGGTATCGACTAGATTAGGCGACATAACGGAACGCAACATAACACTGAACCCGGGATATTGCCTACTACACTGGTTTCCTCACACCGCCCGGAATAAGACTACCAGCAAATTCATAGACCTGGGGTTGGTCCTGGCTAAACGAGAAATTACTAGTCACTGGAAGGTGAACAGTGCCCCTAGTGTCTTGAGGTGGCTGCGGGAGTTTATAATATGGGCAGATTGTGAAGGGATTTTTAGACTGCAAATGGCCCAAAGAACTGGCAATGAAAAAATACTGGACGCGGCAAGAGCGTGGGTGGCGTTAGTAGAGTTGCTCAAGCACCCGACTGATGATAACTAACCACCCCGTGAATGAGTAGCACTGTATGTGGGGGTTGAAAAGCTGCCCTACCTGTGCATGTAGCCTGGGTGAATGAAAGTATATATAGCATAGGGGCTTACCCTTTTTAGATCCCTTCTTACTGGAATTATTGTGCCTGATACCTTGCATGACTGGATATTATTCTCCACAGAGACATGGATGATTGAGCGACATGCCTGGGGGGTGGGAGTGGGTAGGAGTTGAGTGGGAGGGAAGGGGGGGAGGGAGGGTTCCGTTATTTTATTATTTGCTGTGATTCTTGTGAGTTCGTAAGGGAACGGACTGTTGAGATGTCGGTCACCCAATGCAGGGATATAGAGCATGGCTCACCTGAGGACTCTGATTTGACCTACAAGTACTGTTGACATTTTATGACAGGATCACACATGGCGAGAATATGAAACTGGTGCTGTGCGATCCTCGGATATGGTTGTTGATAACTATTGTCGAAAGTACGATGTAAGCTCTAGAATCCCATTGTATTGCTCCTAACTGCTCGGATGCTATTGAATAAAATTTGTTTACAAAAAAAAAATGAAAGGAAAAATAAAATGGCACTCGTTTTATTTTTCTTTCCTGCCGAGTCTTGGGGGCAGGGCCTGGTGGTGACAGAAACTAATGGGAGTAGTGGTGCACTCCCATCACTGCGCATAATGGTTTGGCAAGCCATCTCAGGTCGGCCAAACCTTCATGTGCAGTGAAAGCTCTCTCCAACCCAGCAAAACAGCTGGGTCGGAAGAGCAGACACTGACTCACAGTCTGTCCTGGAGTGCGAATTGAGGGCGCTCAGTCAATCCTGGAGCTGCTCCTTGCACGAGAGCAGCTTCAGGATTGGCCGCAGGGCATTCTGGGAGCCTGTGCCTTTCTGAAGAGGTGAAGAAGAGCGCGACGGGGCGGCTGCAGGTACGTTTTTTTATTTGTTTTTTTTATCCCCACTGTGACCCCTAGTGCCCCTTCCCCCCTCCCTCCCATCCGCCCGCTCCTCCAGCATACCAGCCGCTCCTGATTTAATATTTTATGTGGATAGGTGAGTCAATTAGTAAAGCTAGCCGTTACCAGTGCTTTAAAACAAATGAACTGTATTTGAGAGAGGGGCTATGGAGAGATGAGGGGCACTTTTGCCGGGTGGTAGTAAGGGACCTCAAACTTAAAAATTCAGAATCTTGTGTATGTATAATCTTTTCACACTTAAGGGATATCCGTCAGTTTGTGACTGAGTTTCCCATCCCTCAAGATCGTGATCAGGCCCTTAATCTGTTGATCTAGTACATCTCTCTTTACAATCACCTAATTGTTCTGTCCATTACCTGTACACCAGTTAGGACAGTCTCAAGAATTTAGAAGCATAATTAAATTACGCCTTGTGCTTTTTCAGTAAAATGTGTGGATACTCCTGTTTTCGTATTGAAGTTTGTGCCAGTGCTTTTTGGTTCATTTATACGAGCCTTGATCTTGGGTTCCATCTTTCCTACACATTCTAGCCTACATGGGCATTAATTCAAGTTTACGCAAAATGATGTGATGCATGTTGCCCTCATTCTGAATTAAACGTTTTGGCCCGTCAATGAATGGTGTAATACATGCTCTTTAATGGTACTCTTGTTGTTTGTGTAGTTATAGCATGGACTGACCCAGTAGGATTTGTGGCATCATGTGTTTTAGTTTTTGTTCACAGTTCTGTGATATTTTTACTTCTATCATATGCCAGGGGTGGGCTCATAAAGAGCTCAGTATCTGTGTACATTATTTTCCTGTTTTTTAAGATGAGTTTCTGGATAGTTATACTTTGTTGTGGAAACCTTCTTATGAACAAAGGTGTAGTATTGTTGTGTTTTATTAATTCCTTTAACTGATACTTACAATGTACTTGATCAATTCTTATTTATACTTACCTCAAATCAGTGCTTAATTTGAGCCGGTGGTTTCCGGTGCTCAGCACCGGCACTTAATTATCAACACCGGCTCTTTTCATGAGCACTTGTTTTAAGGACACATTCATTTACGGGAAGATTACGTAATTTGCCCAGATTTACAGGATGTTGAGCCGAGGCTG
Source organism: Calotriton arnoldi (assembly GCA_963921515.1). NCBI lineage: Eukaryota > Metazoa > Chordata > Amphibia > Caudata > Salamandridae > Calotriton > Calotriton arnoldi. The sequence goes on from CAWUFW010017996.1 coordinate 141,758, forward strand.
AGACTCAAACCTGGTTCCCCAGCTCCAAAGTCGGCAGTTTTGGCCATTACACCACACATCCTCTCCCCACTTTCATGGTTAGTAGTTGGTTTTGTTTTAGGCAGTGCTAACGGGAGAAATGGGCTGGTGCAAACTGCCCCTGACAAGAGCCCCAGCACATTTTTTTTTGCAAATTAACCACTGCCTCACATTTAGGGCAAAATGCGGGGCATTTACACCCAATACAGCACATCATGTCCAGTTACACATAAGTCAACAGTGTTAGGTACCTCTGCCTAGTTTCATTCTAAGTATCAGCTAGGAGCTGTGACTTTGCCACTTGGTATTACAAGGTGAAAAGAAGATGCACGTTTCCAATATGTAGACATTCTAGATATAAAACCGCTATGGATGTGCATGTGAATTTCATTCTTCCTTTATGTTATTGCAGCACACATGGTCTTGTTGCCATGTTCCACCATTACTTATTTTATTTGAGCGATGGGCCCACAATTCAGTTATTAGCTACACATGTTCTGCACTAAAAATTTAACTTGGTTTTGCTCTTAAACAGCAGAGTGTAACCCATTGGTAGGTTAGCTGTAATTGTGTGCAAAGTGTTTGCATTGCTGTTCAAAGATCAAAATTAGAGATATTTTCCTCATTTGTATTCTACAAAAAATATGCTTAAAAGTACACCATGGTGCTACAGGGTGCACGCTTGGAAACAGATTCCAGACTAACCCTCCTGAACATTTTGACCTTTAGTAATGTTCTAAATGTGAAGGCAAAACATTTCTCTATAATGACCTCCTAATTTGCCCTTGAGCAAGTTCCATCACCACTATGTCCCTTGGTAGGTGCCCTCCATGCATTTTGACAGCCTCAACCTGTAACCTTCAATGCATCTGTGCCATTTCACCTGTGAGGCTTTTTTTAATAACTCCCAAATGTCTATGGAAGATTGTATACATTTTTGTGTCATTTGACTTATCATACTTTTCACTCCTTAACAGTGAGGACTATTACTAAACTACATTTTGTAGAATGTTTCGTAGTGCTACAATAGTACTACAACATTCTATTTACAAATCTACTTGTGTAAATGTGGGAGGGGTTGAAAAAATAGGACGTACTTCCTACAAAATCAGTGGAGTTTAGGTAGGAGTGAGGAGGGATTGAGGGGCTGTTACTGATGGATTTAGGGAGAAATGTGCACCCACCCACAAAAAAGTAAGCCTAATCACAGACTGTACTTCTAAAGTTACTATAGCCAAAAACCATCCAACACAGTAGGAAATGTACTCCAGCACAAAGCTGAAGTAAGTCCAGCACCACACACGGCCAACCACTGGTACTGCAATATCCTCTGATAGAAAATAATAGAAACAGGGCCTTAACAAAAAAACAAAAGCAAATAATGTTAAATTAAAGTATTTAAGATAGTTAAAAATATAAATGAATGTGAATTAATGTTAAAAATCTAAAAATAAAAAATACTATTTGTTTTATTTGAACATGTTAAAGACCTTTTTTATGAATTAGAAAATTTAACATTAGTTTAATTGAATGTAAAAAATAATTGTAATGAATTCTATACCAGCATATATATCAGTTTTAATAATTATTAATACATAACCAAAAATATATTTTAAACTTTAGGCAGAAATGTGTTGTTTTTTTTTAATTTCAGAAAAATAATTTAAATGTAATTAAACATATTTAAAATTATTATATTTTAAATGTACATTAACTAAGTAGTTCTGTAGTATTTTCTATTTTGTTTTACATTTAAAATAAATACATAAAATTAATTTACAATAATAATTAACATAACATCAATGTTAGCAATATTTTCGAGTTGAATAAACTTTTTACTTTCCCTATACTTTACTATACAAAGATCTCTGCCACCAGTCTATTAAACTTGAAAAAATCAGTTAAAATATTTACATGTTAAATATTGCTGTCTTGTCATCAATGATGTCATTGGAAATGTTGCAGTGATACTATCAGTGATGTCATAGAACATGTTATGAGTGATGTAATATGTGGGGTACCTTGCAGTGCATAGCAAATTATAGTTACCTTAGGACATGAGCTACGGTTACATGACAAAACTACAAATGGCAAATGTCATTGTTTTTGTTCATTTAAAATATATGTTTTAACACACATTTTCACCTATATAACATACCTTTAACCTTTGTTCTTTTCAGAAAATGTTTAAGGTTTTTTCTTAAAGAAAAGTAAGATATAACTATAATTTCTAACTATAATGTCAGTTTATCCTTTGTTTTTTTCAGTGAATTTCTCGACTTTTTAACATAAAACACCAACCCCAAAAGCTGCTTGCACCCTCCCCTTTTTTTTTAGTTGGCCCAAGAGGAAGGGATCCCCGTGGCCTTTTCAGGGTCGGGGAGGTGGCTGCATGACTCTCTTCCCTTTCTTATGATGTCGGTCCCAGGGGCTGGGGTCCTTAGGCCTCCCAGAGTTACAGGGAAAGGGGGATATGCTAAATATTTAAATGCGCCACCCCCCAGGTCCTGGCGCACTCTGGACGTGTTTGTTTTTCTAGTACAAGAGTCTGGGTATTTTTTTTTATTTTGCTGTGGATTTAGGGATCCTTCATGAATTTGTGACAAAATATATTTAAATTTTGTCCCTCTGGAACCCCCTTACCAGGCCTAGAGGGGCAGGGTATGCACGCCCAGCCCCCTTATATCTTTTTCCAATTTGTTTCATGACTTGAGACTGAGTCCCAAGTCTTAAGATGGCTGCCTCCATTTTGTTGTTGATGTTGTGGCAGCCAATCAGATTTCCTCTGTAAATCTGTTAGCTTCACATATGCTTCTCAGTGTTAATAATACTATTTTTTTGAGAATTAATTGCTCCAAAAAAAGTGAACGGATTTACCCCAAAGTACAAAAAACACAATTTTTGGACCAAGATCAAGGTTTCTGCAATATGTGGTGCAAATCCATTCAACACCCCCCCCCCCCCGATCTCAGCCCCTGCTTGCAGGATCATCCCCCAAAACTTTCCAGAAAAGAGCTGAGGTGAATGAGATTTTTTTGGTAAAGTTTTGTGAAGAAACCCCAAAAAAATTTTCAAATGGAAACACAATACAAACTTTAACTACCCAGTGGCGAGGGCATAAGTTATAGTCACCTTAAGGCATAAGTTACATGAGATAATTATAACTGCTGAATTTCAGCCATTTTTTTTGTTTAAAATGGTATGTTTTACATTTTCACCTAACTAGAAAGTCCCTTAACCTTTGGCATTTTCACTGAATTTCTGTTTGTTTTTTAATGAAAAGTAAGATATTATTACCATACCTATTTATAATGTCACTTTACCCTTTTTTCCAGTGAATTTCTAGTTTTTTTTAACATAAAGTAATATTTTATTTACTACGTAACGCCAGACCCTGAAACCGACCTCTCACAGGCAGCCAACCCCATGCAGCCTTCGGGCAGAGTGCGGTTGGCTGTGGGCCAAGCCCTGCTCCCAACCCCTGCTGGTGGCCACCCCGCTGATCTCAAGCCATGTGCAGCGGGAGGTAGGGCACATGGCCTAGTGTCTAAACTCCAGCAGGTGCACATGGCTGAATATAAGGAGTACACAACATGATAGGGCAACCCAGTAGTCTCACAGGAAACTGGGTATCAACATATGAATATAAGGGGTGTCATTTTAAGTAACCCAGAGCTACAGTGAAAAGGTCAGAACACCAAAATATAAAAAGTGGACCTATTGGGTTTGTGAAGGGGTCTGAATATCAACATATATAACGCACATGTACTGTCTTTGTCAGAAAATAACCAATAATTATGATGAAATGAATATATTGTATTAATTCACATAGTTCAATGTTTAATGAAAGTGATTGTCATTAAAAAAGTAACAAAGTTTTATTTAAAAACTCTATATTTCTCTGAGTTATTTTTTTACATTTTTCAAGCTACAACGTGCAGCCATAGAACCGACCACAAGGAGGCTCTACACTCCAACTGAAGAGCATAGAGCTCCAGTTAGGAGTGCTTTAAAAAATATGGTAAGCTCTCCAGGGGTCATGGATTAAATGACATAGGAGATTTACTGTTTTTTTTTAAACATTGCTGGGGGGGGCTGCCCTCCCTGCAGGCCCCACACAACATAAAAAATGTGTTGGTGGTGCCCCTGCCTCATCTAGGGGCACCACAAGCATGAAAATATGTTATGTTAAAATACCCTAGGGCATTATGGTGTGCTCCTTGCTAGGACCAGTGAATAATAAATTAGCGGCCCTGCTGACTTCCCTGCCCGTACCGATCCTAGATCGGCAAAAGACATGCCAAACGCAGGCCCCTCTGCGCCCGTTCATGGCCAGCCAGGACCACGGGCCAATTATTTTGCCCAAATATTCACTTAGTCCTCACATGACCTCAGGCACTTCTACTCGGTAGACGACCAATTACATCCTGTTAGTTTATCTAATTTACACATTCTAGACCTATTAATTAATAGCATCCCAGCAGTAGACCCGGTTAAATCAACTGACCCCTTTATTACCGCCCCAAGTAGGATCTCAACTTTTGCCAAGTCTAATACTGACCAACTCACAGTCACCTATCTTAATACTAGATCTATGGTCAAACACCAAACTGAAATATTTCACTTACTTTATTCTGATTCCTGGATATTCTACTCTTAACTGAAACTTGGCTAACCAACTGATCCTCTCCTGATATTCTAGCACTTCCAGAAGGCTACTATTTACTCCATACTAACAGACCTACAGGTAAAATAGGTGGAGGAGTAGCAGGAGTAATCAAGAAATGCCTTAGTTTTTCTAGTCTCGTATCATTTAATATCCTGGTGGTCGATGGCCTTTTGATCAAACTCGACTCCCCAATCTCGCCCTTAACATGTACTATAGTGTTCAGACCCCCAGGTAACATACGGCACTTCCTGCAACTTCTTGTTTCCCTCCTAGTCTTCAACCATGCATAACATTCTGCTAATCAGCAGCTTCAACTACTGAGCAAATGAGGCAACTGGTGGGCAACCATCCACAGACCTAACCAACCTGCTCAGTAGTCTAAATTTTGAACAACATGTGTTCTCATTCACCCATATTAAAGGCCTTACACTAGGCGAAGTCTGGTCTACAAATCTATCCCTGTCACATATCACACTGGGGTCGATTCCGATTCGGGCCGGAAAAAGCACCGACCGACTCGGAGCCGGAAAAATTACCGACCGACACGTACCAGTGGCGCCCGACACGCCAAGTACGATGCAAGCCGCGATAAATCCGACCGACACGTCAGGAAACCAAGCCGACCGACCGAGGCGCTCGGAAAATAGCAATCCGGCCGGAAAACACGCGAATCCAACCGACCGACACGCACCCGGAACAAATCCGACCGAATCGTACCCGCCAACTCCAACCCGCAAAGTACGATGCAAGGCGCGAAAACACGACCGAGTCGGACGGAGGACAAGCCGTACGACCGACACGCATAAAAACCGAGCCGAAGCAACACAATACACCGCGACCGACGCGTACGCAGCATACAAAACTGCACAAACACAGCGTGAACGAAACGGAAAACACCGTACGAGACCAATGCAGGGTCCGACTCGGTCACAAGAACGTTTCCAACATACACAAACAGCACAAAGGAAAAATCAACCAAAAAAGGCCAAACAAGCAATTACCAAGCCAATAAATACTGGGGGGGTGGGGACAGAGAACAAAGACACACCCACAACTCCACCTATATAAAGGACACAAATCACTACCATGAGCCTTTGCAAATGCCATTCCACTGCCAGCACCCAAGAGAAAGCAACCACACACCCACAGCTCATCCCTCACACAAGCCACACACCAGCAGCACACCAACAAATACCTACCTCACATACACCCAGCACAACACACACCCACACACCCTCACCTGCACACCAACACACACATCACCCACCATCACCACCCATCACCATGCCCCCAAGAAGAATCACAAGTTCCTAGATTGTGAATTGGAAGTCCTGGTAGACGAGATCCTCAGGGTAGAGCCACAGCTGTTTGGCACATTGGTCCAACAGACCCCCATGTCGCAGAAAACCAAGATGTGGGAGAGGATCATTAACAGGGTGAACGCCCAATCACCATGTCGGCGCACAAAGACCGACATCCAGAACAGGTGGTATGACGTGCGCAGGAGGGTACGGAAACTGCTGAAGCAAGACTACATCAACAGCCAACACACCGGCAGTGGCCCTCCTGCCAAGCCAATATACCTCAGGCCCTGGGAGGAGAAGGTGCGGGCCATCCTACCGCCAGTGAGCATATATGGACTAGAGGACATCCCAGAGCCTGGTGAGTACACAACAAATGTACACAATATACTGCCACAAAACACACACATCACTGTCAAGGGGAGAGTCAAACCATGCACTCATAGCAATTACACAGCAACTAGAACAGAATCATCCCAAAATGTGTATGTCAGTCAGATAAACACAACACATGCCATCAAAAAAGTCACATCCAACTGTGCCAACACATGTACAAACACAACCACAACTACAGCTAGGCAGTGGCACAAATAGAACGAACACACACATCCACACATGTAGCCACCACAACAACACCAACACACAGTGAAGACCACTCAAAGGAAGGAATTCTGTGTATGCTGGCCAAGTCAGTGTAGCCAATAGCATGATGGGAGTCGCAGTCACACATATTGCCCCCCCACAACTGTCCCATCAACACCACCATGAACCATGCGCACATCACAGGGAGTGGAGAAGGACTCACAAGATGGCTGACACTGGCTACTGCTGTGAGGAGCACAAGGCCCTGCTGGCAACTGTGCACCAACAAACAGCAGGACACCACTGACTGACATCCTGAGAGACAACTTACACTCCCTGCAATGCAAGCACGTTCCATGGTGGGATATCTGGCTGGCTGGGTGGGAAGGGGGACTTGCAGCACTGACCATAGTCACCAGCACCTCCCCTCACACCCCCCAACACAAACTCCACAGTACCCACCTGGTAGAATGCAATGCCCTCCATCCTAACACAAGATCCCACAAAGCACCACCACCCTGGGTTATGTTGTGTGAAGCACAGGGACACTCTTGGGACTCTTAGCCAAACAACTGCCAGGACAACACTCCCAGCCATCCTGTCAGCACAGCCAGCCCACCCCACAGGGAAGCAGAGTCAAAAGGAAGGAAGCATGGGCATGCTGGGAAGGGGGTGGAGGCAATAGCATGATGGGAGTCGTAGTCACAGACATTGCTCAGCCTCACAACTGGCCCATCAACACCACCCTGAACCATGCTCACATCACAGGGAGTGGAGAAGGACTCACAAGATGGCTGACACTGGCTACTGCTGTGGGGAGCACAAGGCCCTGCTGGCAACTGTGCACCAACAAACAGCAGGACACCACTGACTGACATCCTGAGAGACAACTTACACTCCCTGCAATGCAAGCACGTTCCATGGTGGGATATCTGGCTGGCTGGGTGGGAAGGGGGACTTGCAGCACTGACCATAGTCACCAGCACCTCCCCTCACACCCCCCAACACAAACTCCACAGTACCCACCTGGTAGAATGCAATGCCCTCCATCCTAACACAAGATCCCACAAAGCACCACCACCCTGGGTTATGTTGTGTGAAGCACAGGGACACTCTTGGGACTCTTAGCCAAACAACTGCCAGGACAACACTCCCAGCCATCCTGTCAGCACAGCCAGCCCACCCCACAGGGAAGCAGAGTCAAAAGGAAGGAAGCATGGGCATGCTGGGAAGGGGGGTGGAGGCAATAGCATGATGGGAGTCGTAGTCACAGACATTGCTCAGCCTCACAACTGGCCCATCAACACCACCCTGAACCATGCTCACATCACAGGGAGTGGAGAAGGACTCACAAGATGGCTGACACTGGCTACTGCTGTGGGGAGCACAAGGCCCTGCTGCCAACTGTGCACCAACAAACAGCAGGACACCACTGACTGACATCCTGAGAGACAACTTACACTCCCTGCAATGCAAGCACGTTCCATGGTGGGATATCTGGCTGGCTGGGTGGGAAGGGGGACTTGCAGCACTGACCATAGTCACCAGCACCTCCCCTCACACCCCCCCAACACAAACTCCACAGTACCCACCTGGTAGAATGCAATGCCCTCCATCCTAACACAAGATCCCACAAAGCACCACCACCCTGGGTTATGTTGTGTGAAGCACAGGGACACTCTTGGGACTCTTAGCCAAACAACTGCCAGGACAACACTCCCAGCCATCCTGTCAGCACAGCCAGCCCACCCCACAGGGAAGCAGAGTCAAAAGGAAGGAAGCATGGGCATGCTGGGAAGGGGGGTGGAGGCAATAGCATGATGGGAGTCGTAGTCACAGACATTGCTCAGCCTCACAACTGGCCCATCAACACCACCCTGAACCATGCTCACATCACAGGGAGTGGAGAAGGACTCACAAGATGGCTGACACTGGCTACTGCTGTGGGGAGCACAAGGCCCTGCTGCCAACTGTGCACCAACAAACAGCAGGACACCACTGACTGACATCCTGAGAGACAACTTACACTCCCTGCAATGCAAGCACGTTCCATGGTGGGATATCTGGCTGGCTGGGTGGGAAGGGGGACTTGCAGCACTGACCATAGTCACCAGCACCTCCCCTCACACCCCCCCAACACAAACTCCACAGTACCCACCTGGTAGAATGCAATGCCCTCCATCCTAACACAAGATCCCACAAAGCACCACCACCCTGGGGTATGTTGTGTGAAGCACAGGGACACTCTTGGGACTCTTAGCCAAACAACTGCCAGGACAACACTCCCAGCCATCCTGTCAGCACAGCCAGCCCACCCCACAGGGAAGCAGAGTCAAAAGGAAGGAAGCATGGGCATGCTGGGAAGGGGGGTGGAGGCAATAGCATGATGGGAGTCGTAGTCACAGACATTGCTCAGCCTCACAACTGGCCCATCAACACCACCCTGAACCATGCTCACATCACAGGGAGTGGAGAAGGACTCACAAGATGGCTGACACTGGCTACTGCTGTGGGGAGCACAAGGCCCTGCTGCCAACTGTGCACCAACAAACAGCAGGACACCACTGACTGACATCCTGAGAGACAACTTACACTCCCTGCAATGCAAGCACGTTCCATGGTGGGATATCTGGCTGGCTGGGTGGGTGGGTGGGAAGGAGGTCTGGCTGTCAACCAAACACAATCAATGCAGACCATGTTCACACCCCAGAGAAAACATAGAAATGCCCAAATAATGCAGGACAATGTGCCACACCAATATCAACCCCTGACTGTGACGACTTAGGACAATACAATGTACAGGCCCGCACCCCGAGGCACAGTCACAACTGTCAGGTGTGTCAACCACTGATGCCTGCAGAAACATGACATACATTGTTTGTGTCTCCCAAAAACAGGTGATGATAGGGACACAGCAGCAGACGCTGAGGAGTCCCAGTCCCAGGCTCAAGAGGATGCCGAGCTCACTGGCGTCGTACAGCCTCTGTCCTCCTCGGACGATGAACAACCTGGCACATCCGGTGCAAGTCAACATGCTGCACCAGCAGGACCACCAGCTGCAGCACCAGCAGGTCCACCAGCTGCACCCCCTGCACCCACCCCTCCAACGACTGTCACCACGAATACCATCCCTGCCGACATGGACAGAATAAGGAACAACACCAGCGCAGTGACCCTGGACCAACCTGGGGCCATGGACACCACCACCACCACCAACCCCCAAGGTGGACCAGGGTTATCTGTGCGTGCAACTGCACACACTGCACATGTCAGCAGGGGTGGTGGGAGGGGTGGGAGACAGAGGTCGCTGCTTGCAGACGTTGCTGGTGTGCATGAAGACCCACAACTGGTACGCATAGCTGATGCGTACCAGTCCAGCACCGGAGAGCTCAGCCAGGTAGTGGGGCTCCTCAGAGACATCAAACAGCAGCAGGCTGCCCATCATGCCCGCTTGGACTCCCACATGTCCCACGTGGAGTCACACATGTCACGTGTGGACTCCCACATGTCACGTGTGGACTCCCACATGACCCGCGTGGAGTCCAAGTGGGATGTACTACATGAGATGACGGCGGTGCACAGGGACATTTTACAATGCCTCCGCCAGATGAACAGCAACCAGTCCACACCTCCCTGTGTGCCAACAACATCTGGTACCGAACAAACTGCAACTGCCACAGGGAGGGAGGAGGACTCTGGCGGAGAGTCCCCTGCACCGCAGCAGCCTGCACTTGAGGGCCCCCCAAGAAGAGGGGTCGTCCGAGGAGGGGAAAGTGAGAGGCTGATGGCCAAGCGCAACTCCCAGGAAGCCTGAACCTGTTCTGGATTTTCGCCTTTGTGCACAGACTGTTCACCCTGTTGATGGCAACACTACTCCCACACATTGCATGGGGAGTACAAGTTGGAACAATGTGTCAGACAACTGTGGCCCCGATACTGGGGATCCTGTCTACCTGGACTTTCTATTCATCTAGGAACTTGGGATTGCAAGATTCATGTACAGCACAATCCATCCTATGCACTATTATCACAGATGTATCACAATAAACACAATAATACACCATACTTGCCTCTGTCGTGATTCCAACGTGGGTGCTGTTATGGGGATGATGAACAGCAAAATTACACTGTGTATGCGAACTGCAACAGCAAGGACAACACAGGCATGTGAGTACAGGCAACGTGACACATATGAGGGAGACACACCACCAGGGCTACACAACACATACACACCTAGGCCATCTGACTCATTGCCTACACTGATGTTGCCAGGGAAGACGGTGCAATGCACAGACACCACACCCATTCCCAGTTGTAGTCAAGTAGCCCACAGGTGCAGTAAGCAAATGGCAGTCAAATGTGTGACCACAGACAACGCACATCACTAAGTGAAGCACAGGTTTATTACACAGTAGCAACATGCCGTAACCACTACAGATGCAAGGTAACCCCACCTGGTAGCGGGCACACAGTCAACAACTGTAGACAGAAGGAAGTCCATGGGTGTGGCGCACATCACCTGTAGGGACACAACAGCTACCAGCCTGGATGTGCAATCACGTCGTCGATGGACACAGTTGACCAAACGAATCTGAAAGTACCCTGTGAAGGACAGAAATGACACACAGTCAAAAGCAATGCAGTACAGGACAGAACAGCAAAACTCATGCACAATACATGTTACAAGATACCCACCCAGAACCAAGTTAGCATGTCAACACTGTTGGGGAGTACAGCCCACCTGTCACCACACATCGCAACACACATCCTGTCAAGTAGCCCATGGACACACTCCAACAGCACCAGAGCACCACCCACACATCATGCCAACTCACATCATTCACATGACACCTCAGGATACTCACATTCAGCTAAAGAAGTTGGTGATGAGCTGTGTGCGGACATCACCATCACCATCATCATCATCATCGTCACTGGCATCGTGGTCCAGGCCAGGATCCTCCACAGGTGGCGGATGTTGGTCATCGTCATCCTGGATGAGAGGCAACTCCTTCCGCACTGCCAGGTTGTGGAGCATGCAGCAGACGATGATAATCTTGCACACTTTCGCAGGGGCATATGGGAGGGACCCTCCGGTCTTGTCCAGGCAGCGGAAGCGGCTCTTCAGGAGACCAAAGGTCCGCTCAATCACTCTCCTGGTCCGACCATGTGCCTCATTGTAGCGCATCTGGGCAGGTGTCACAGGGTTCCTGAGGGGTGTCAGCAACCACGGCATGTTGGGGTATCCCGAGTCACCTACGGACAGACAAGTGCACATCAGCTGACTTGGAAATGTGGGCGGAATACTACAGATCAGATCACACACAATGGCACAAAGTCAGTACACACCGACAAGCCAGGCACGCTGGTTCTGCATCTGTGCCATCAACCTGGGGATGCGACTACTCCTCATCACAAAGGCATCGTGTGCTGAACCAGGGAAACGGGCACACACGTGTGTGATGGTCATGTCTGCAAGACACACCACCAGTGCATTGACCGAGTGGTAGTGCTTGCGGTTCCTGTAGGCCTGCTCCTGGGCCTGTGGTGGTACCAAAGCCACATGTGTCCCATCAATGGAGCCAATGACATGCGGCATCCTCCCCAGGGCATAAAAGTCACTCTTCACGTCAGTGAGTCGTCGCAGTCTAGGGAAATAGATGTACCGGTTCAGGAAGAGCAACATTGCCGCCAAGAAATCGCGGAGCACACGGCTGAACATGGTCTGTGACATCCCACCAGCAGACGCCACAGTATGTTGGAAGGTACCGGTGGCAAAGAAGTGTAGGGCTGCCATCACCTTCACCTTGGGGGTCAGCGCTGTAGGATACGGCCGGCCAGGCTGCAAATGTGGGGACAACTGCACAGCAAAATCCTCAATCAGCTGCCTGGTGAAGCGGTACCGTCGGATGCTGTCCCGTTCCACCATCGTTGCCAGGTCTGGGAATGGCCGATGGACAGCAGGAGCCCTGCAGTGCAGAGGAGAAGTAAGCAAGATCGTCAGTCACCCCACATATGCGGCATTGAACACACTCAAGATCCCAACATACATCATCATGAGGCACAACTACATGAAGTGTGCAGTACCGGAACGACATGTATGGTACATACATGGCCAACATCTGTCAACACGGTCCTACAGGTGGCATCAATTTGTCCCAGGTTGGCCCATTGGATATCATGATGCTGTGTCACAGTCACCCCCAGTGACATGTGAGGACAGATGTGCCCCAGGCACCACAGCTCAACGACAGGCACATTCCCAGGGACCCTGTAATGCCACATGGACACTGGCATCACCTGGAGTATCATGTGTACACCACAACAAAACAAACATGACCCCCACAGGTAGTGGCCACACTTGCCATGGCAGGAGAGCCATGGACGTCTGTGACACACACGCACAACATCAGAGTCCATGCACACACAACGTGGATGTGGAGACTGTCTCCCATTGTGCACATGAAATCAGAGACATTGTAAACACTACATGCACAAAGACTGTGGAGGGCCATCACTATTGTGCCACTGGGACACCCTGGCTCAAACATACCGTCCCACATGGGACTCACGGGGTATGTGACATGACATACACAAACACCACTGTGAAATGTGACCATGGCACATGCACAGATATGAACAGTTGCACATCACAGTGGTCACGTACACGTAACACCCAGGATCCTGTCCCCATGAACACGTGCACAGCCTGGGGGTGGCTGCCCACAGGTGACACCCACAGGACAACATGTACACCAACATACACACAATAGGAAATGCAGCCTTACATGCCTTATGATAAGGTTTGGACAGGCTGTCGTGATGTAGGTGTGCCCCTCACTCCCTGGGAGCTATCTGTGGCTGGCATATGTCCATCTGAGACAGGCATGCTGACATATGCCAGTCACATGTACAGTGATGCGTTGAACAGCAATGGACCGATCGGTGCCTCCGGCCGGCCCATTGCTTTCAATGTGTGCGGGTACGCGTTGTACCCCTGTGCGCGTTGTACTGCAATGGACCGATCGGTGCCTCCGGCCGGCCCATTGCATTCAATGTGTGCGGGTACGCGTTGTACCCCTGTGCGCGTTGAACAGCAATGGACCGATCGGTGCCTCCGGCCGGCCCATTGCTTTCAATGTGTGCGGGTACGCGTTGTACCCCTGTGCGCGTTGTACTGCAATGGACCGATCGGTGCCTCCGGCCGGCCCATTGCTTTCAATGTGTGCGGGTACGCGTTGTACCCCTGTGCGCGTTGAACAGCAATGGACCGATCGGTGCCTCCGGCCGGCCCATTGCTTTCAATGTGTGCGGGTACGCGTTGTACCCCTGTGCGCGTTGTACTGCAATGGACCGATCGGTGCCTCCGGCCGGCCCATTGCATTCAATGTGTGCGGGTACGCGTTGTACCCCTGTGCGCGTTGAACAGCAATGGACCGATCGGTGCCTCCGGCCGGCCCATTGCTTTCAATGTGTGCGGGTACGCGTTGTACCCCTGTGCGCGTTGAACAGCAATGGACCGATCGGTGCCTCCGGCCGGCCCATTGCTTTCAATGTGTGCGGGTACGCGTTGTACCCCTGTGCGCGTTGTACTGCAATGGACCGATCGGTGCCTCCGGCCGGCCCATTGCATTCAATGTGTGCGGGTACGCGTTGTACCCCTGTGCGCGTTGAACAGCAATGGACCGATCGGTGCCTCCGGCCGGCCCATTGCTTTCAATGTGTGCGGGTACGCGTTGTACCCCTGTGCGCGTTGTACTGCAATGGACCGATCGGTGCCTCCGGCCGGCCCATTGCTTTCAATGTGTGCGGGTACGCGTTGTACCCCTGTGCGCGTTGTACTGCAATGGACCGATCGGTGCCTCCGGCCGGCCCATTGCTTTCAATGTGTGCGGGTACGCGTTGTACCCCTGTGCGCGTTGTACTGCAATGGACCGATCGGTGCCTCCGGCCGGCCCATTGCATTCAATGTGTGCGGGTACGCGTTGTACCCTGTGCGCGTTGTACTGCAATGGACCGATCGGTGCCTCCGGCCGGCCCATTGCTTTCAATGTGTGCGGGTACGCGTTGTACCCCTGTGCGCGTTGTACTGCAATGGACCGATCGGTGCCTCCGGCCGGCCCATTGCATTCAATGTGTGCGGGTACGCGTTGTACCCCTGTGCGCGTTGTACCTCAATGGACCGATCGGTGCGCACCCATTGACAATGGGCTTGCCTGGCAACGGACGCGTTTTCGAATATTCGAACGAGTCGGTTGCTGGAAAATCAGTTGGTCACCCACAACAATGTTGCAAAATCATGTATGTCATGAAGTTGAAATTTTGAAGGATGCTGTGGGCGTGTTTTGGTGCTGCTATTCCATGGATTGGCCAGATTCAGAAGATGCAAACGACTTGGACCTATCACTTTGGACACAAGGGACAGTATCTGCCTCTCCAGCACATATATATTGCTGGCTGTTCCCCTGAGAGCCCACTTGCCTGCACTACATGCTCCAGGACGACATCTGCCACTGCACTGCTGCTGTCTCTGCCCCTCTGGACCCTGCAATGGCACGTACTGTGGAGAGAGCCCCAGCCTTCAGCCTTGAAGAGAACCAGGCCCTGCTGGACAGCCTACTTCCACAGTACAGCAAGCTGTATGGGACACCAGGGGAGCAGGTGAGTGTTCTGTGCACTGCCTTTCTGAATGTGCATTTTGTCTGACTAGCAAGGCTGAGAGTCAGCACACCACTGGCTAGCAGGCTCACTGAGTAGTTGTCACCCCCATAGTGTGTAGTGACTTGCACTGGACAGGTATGGTGCAGTGACAGTGCTTCTGAACAGGGTTTTACTCCCCATGCAATGATACCATGTAGTGACTTCTGGAAAACTGTCCATGGGCAGCCGTGCACTGCCTGGGTACACCATGTGCCCCTGTGATTGCGACATGTATATGCAACTGTGTCATGCACGGATATGTTGCATGTGTAGTAATGGCCTTATCACTTTGTCATCCTGACAGGCTTCTGCCCATCGGAAGCATGAGATATGGAAGGACATCGTCCGGGCTGTCCGGTCCGTGGGGGTCTACAAGCGCCGGATCCGCAACTGCCAAAAGAGGTGGCAGGACCTTCGGGGCTGGACCCGGAGGATTGCACGGGTCCAGCTGAAGCTGTCGCCTCCTCGCAGGAGGGGCGGAACACGGACCCTGACCCCCACATGCTCAGGATCCTGGCGGTGGTCTTTCCAGACCTGGATGGGCAGCTGAAGGCCAGAGAGCAGCAAGGAGGGGGTGAGTCAAAGACTGCACTGTGTACTCTGTCTAACATGCTATGTGCCCTCCTCGGGCCAGGTTGAACTGCCACAGTACAGCAGTCATGTTGTCCAGGAGCCATGTCCCTCTATTGTGCACTGCCCACTCCTCATCTGATACCCAGGTGTGGCCCTTACATGCAGGGAATTCTGTCACTTAGGACTGTGTCCTTGCAGTTTGCTTGACTCAAGGTGGGAGACAGCATCTGTTTCCCTGACTCTGTGGTGGGCATCATGGGTGGGTCCATTGCTTACACAATGCCTGTATTCTGACATGTATTCAGCGTGTTACTTTGATCTGTGGTCCAATTGCTGAGCTGATCCACCACATGTGGCTGGGGTACCTGGCACACACCCAAGCTGCGGGTGGGAACAATGTTTGGGCCCCAGGAGTATGTATATGACGTGTGTCACACATACTTAGCCAGCTGCCTACAGTCCAGGGCTCATCCCTCATTCATGTGGGGCTGGACAGTCATGCCTACTCCAGGCCATACAATACACTCTGTACTCCCACTCCCGTGTATCAGAGGACACATTGTGCACAGTGATTTGACCCCTCAGGTGTCTGCCTCTGTGTCAGTGTGCTGTGGATTAGTCGCCAGGACTGCTGTGGAGTTTCTTGGTAGGGGCTCAGCATGCCACTGGAGATGTGACCATAGGAGACGATACTTGTGTGACACATAGGTGTCTGATCAGCTGCCCATGCAGACTGGGGCATGTAAATGTGAAGTTCAGGCAGCTGTTCCCCATGCACAGCAGAGTGTGAGGGGCTCAGGTTCAGAGGGTAGTGTCACAGGTCTCCCATATGTCCAATAGGTATGACCTGGACAGATGAGGGTTAAGAGGATGTGTTGTGGGGGGATGTACATGTGCACTTGTGCAGCTCCAGGACTTGCATTCCCCATGACCTACTATTGTGACACAGTGCAGAGTGTTGTTGTCTGGCTGCAAAGTCATACATCACTGAGACAGTGATGTATGACTTTGCAGTCATGCCTCCGCCATGGCATGTGTCTACTGATTGGTGATCCTGCAGGGGAGTGACATGTGCTACATGCACACCATAGTGGCGCTGGCTATCAGGACATGGGTGCATCATGGTGTCTGTCGCTGGTATGCATCACATGCATTTCCTATTTGACTCTGGGCATCCCTTACATCCGTAAACCTGTACTGACTCAGTGGCAAGAGCTGTGATGTGTCCACACCGTGTCCTCTGCACTGTCCAACTACTGTGTACTTGGTGCATGTGTCAACACTGGGGTGTTGCAATCCAACAGACACCAGACAGATGGGTGCAAGGCCATGTGGGATGTGAGTGCCATGCTTGGCATCAGACTGACAATTGACTTCTCCTGTTCAATTAGTGCACTTTTAGCAATGTACAACTAATGATGCCAGGGCTTGCTCTGTGATGTGCTGTGCTCACAGTGGTGTGTGCGTTATGTGCAGGTGACTGATGTCTGTCTGTTTCCCCATTGTTTGCAGATACATCCACGGCCACGGAAGGGGACAGCTCCACGGACCAGGAGGAGCCGGAGAGCCAGACTGGGTCAGCAGCCGAGGAGTGGTCGGAGGGACCCAGTGGCACGGAGGGCGAGGGGAGCCACACCGAGGAGTCCTCAGCAGCATCCACCTCAGCTGAGGACCAGAGCAACTCGGAGGATGACTCCCTTGTGGAGGCGGGTGTCAGCAGCCACCACACCCCAGCTAGTGTTGCTGTCCCCGCCACCACCAGCACCACCACCGCCCTCCCATCGGCTCCCATTCCCCAGGTCCGTGGAGGCTCCCATGTCCGGGAGCGTGTCTCCTTTGGGCCAGGCACCGCACCCCTGCCCCTGTGTCCCCTGCTGCCCTGAGTGAGGAGTCTGTGTACCTCCTTCGCCAGCTCCATGTAGGGCAGACAGCCATGCTGAGTGTCCTCCATGCGCACACCGCGCTGTTGACTCAGCTGGTGTCGTTCATGGAGGGCATCTCATCGGGCATGTCTGACCTACAGAGGGGCAATAGGTCCATGGACTCCTCCCTGACGGCAGCAGTGTCCCTCCTCAAACGGTCCCTCACCCCTCCTGCCTCTGCTCCATCCACACTCCCCAGCACCTTACCCATCCCAGGCACACACACACTGGCACAGGCACACACCAGCACACACACATCCAGCACACTGACACACACGCCAATGACAAAACGCACACGCACGCACATTCAGGGGACTGAAGCCAGACTCACAGGGGATGGGGCCCTGGAACACACACACGCATCCACATGCACTGCGCAGTCCTCAGTTCCCTCTCCCTCCAAAGCACCCTCCCTTGCCTCACCTGCAACCCCAAAGTCACAGCAGCTCTTCCTCTGTGACCTCGGCCTCTTCCCCACCGATGAAGCTGCTCCAGCATCCCGGGGGAAGAGGAAGCCCACCCACACGGAGCAGAGTGCCCCTCGCCCCCGGACACCCTCCCCAGGCGCAGACGGACTGAGGCCCCCACCCGCAAGTCCCCCCGGAGTGCTAAGAGCAAGACCCCGCCACCGCCCTGCAGCTCAGGCACAAGGTCTCCGTCCTCCATCCCTCAGGCCCCCACTGCACAGGTGCCCCCACTACACCCTGCCCCAGGTTCCCCCACCCACAGATATACCATCCCCAAGATGCTCCGGCCTTCTCCCCCTGCCACTTGCTCTCCCGGCACCACACCCCCGCTGCGCTTGTCTGTGCCACTGATGTGGTGAGGGTGTCCTCCCCCTCTGTCCAACCCACCTTGCCTGTTCCCCATTCTCCTCCCCTGGAGGTAGGCACTGCAGTGGAGTCCACTACCGCCCTGTCTGACTTGGGCACTGCAGTGGCGGACCTGTCCACCCCATCTGCAGGGTCCACTGCAGTTGTGCCGGCACCCACGACATCTGTGTCATGCCCCCCAGTTGTGCCGGCACACACCATGTCAGACACCTCCACTGCAGTTGTCAGTGGCTCTCCAGCACCCACCACCCCTTCCCTGACTCCCCTGGTGAGCCCTGATCCTGTCCCTGCGGTGCCTGGCCTGCCCCCCGGTTGCCCCTCCTAGTGGATTGTCCCTGGTATTGTGCAGGCATGCGTAGGGTGACATCTGCCAGTGTCACCCTGTTTGAACTTTGACAATGGACTGGCCATTGGCCTTTGCTCTAATTTCTTCTGGACGTCGTTATCAGACAACACATATGCTGAATAAAGCAACTTTCTTTTCTCTAGTGCTCATGCTTCAGATGTACATGTTGTTGGTGCAGCTAACCATGCCCTTGCTGCAGTGATGGTGATATCTGGTCTCATGATTATGAAGTGTTACTGTGCAGGAACCCATGTGGTCCAGGGGGAATGTGTCCTATCATGTGGTGTATCCATGTCATCAATAGCAGCATCTGAGGGTGTCATGTGTTCAGTATTTGGCAATGGGTTTCCTACTTACATTGGCAATTTCATATCTGTGGCTTCCACCCCTGCACATCTGTTGTGCCTGCCATCGTTGCATTTGTCTACTTCCCTGACCGTGTTGCCATCTCCAGTGGACATGCAGGTTTGGGCATCAATGGGGAGGGACTCATTCGTGTAGTCAGTGCAACATTGCTATACAAGTGTGTTGGATCTGTGCTGATGATTCCGTTGGCACATCCATGACCAGGCTGATGTGATGGGAGCCCTCATTTGGTGCTAATTGTTGATTGTGTGACCAAGTGCTCAGCTGACATGATGGGGCCCTACTGAGGCAACATATGGCACAGCTTTCCTCACACAGGAGTGGAGTCTCCTCATGGCAGTGTGTACACGTGTGACATTGCCTGCGCCCAAGGTGTGTGTTGTATGTGCATGTCTGTGTGTTCACTTTCATTCATCTGCGCATGCTGTGATCCCTAGTGTTGTACCTGTTTGTGATGCTTGCTGACTTGAGCTATGTTCCCCCAAAGTCTTCTCCCTGTGTTCTCTGTGATGTGGGTGCATGGCACATTACTGGTCATCAGGGTGTCACCCATAGGTGTGTTTGCTGTCAGGGCAGAGTTTGTGTGCTGACGCAGATGGGTCACAGTCAGGTTTCCCTTTGGCACTTGTTGTTTGCCCCTGTCATGTGATTTCCAGTTTGTGTTATCTTTCAGTGATTGTGACACATTGTGTGTGTGACTGCTTGCACTCCTTAGGGTCCGGGCTGCAATGTTGGTTGTTGTCTATGTGTGTTCTTTGTGGGTGACCTTGGCTTCTTCATTGGTGTGTGACTGTGGCTGGGATCCCATTGGTCGGTGTGGTATTGCCGTCATGTCCATGTACAGCGTAGTGTGCAGTGTGTCAGACATTCAGGAGTCTTGTTGAGTGTCCATGTGTGATGTGTTTCTACACCTTGGTTCCCACCCACCACCCTGGAATAGTCATGGGTGCATGTGCAATGTCACCAGTGCATGTGTACTTCACTGCTGCACATTGTTGGAGGTCGAGGGGTGTGGTCTTGAGTGTGTGCAGATGAGAGTTGTTGCCCGGCTAGTCCCCTGCCTCCATGTTGGCCTTGGCTTACTGGCCATGCTGATTGATTTGTGCTTGTGTAGGTGTGATGGTAGTTAGTTGCTCAGGACACCTGACTGTGGTTCACAGTGTGAACGACATTTAGCTTTGTCATCACAGTGGTATTTTTATTCAGCCCAGGGTCACCACATTGTGGGGGCCCTGGGGGTGGTGCTGTGGTGTGTCTGTGACTTGCTGTGTCAGTTGTTGTTCCTACGTGCCTGTGTGACATGTGTGTTTTGTGCTCCCTCTCACCTGTCAATGCCTGCTTGCCCACATAGGGGATTTGGATCCATGAGTTACCTTAGTGTGGCAGTGTATGCACATCTGTATGATTGGTATTCAGCTCTCCTCATGTGTTGTGTTGTTGCCTGGGGACACTGGCACCCCCACCCCTCACCTGCTGTGTATGATGACAGTGTTGGTCTGCCTGTTTGTGTTTGTGCATCTGCACCACTGCATTGGCATATCTTGGGTGTGCCATTGGCTGTATGTTGTTTGGTGTGTTTCCCCTGCTGTCCCTGGGACTCCTAGGTCATCGGTCAGCACAGTGATCATGGTTTGTGTGTCCCATTGCTGCCATGGTATGGTATCTGTTCACCTCACATCTGCTGTCTCCACAGGGTATCTGCATTTGTGTGCCCATTGGTGCAAATATGTGGTTCTGCATTCTGATGGTCACTTCTGTCATTGTGTCATTGATGACTGTTGACGGTCTCAGCCCCCATGGGTGTTGTTTGTCTGCACATGGCCAAAGGAATGTTTCATTTGCACTGCAGTATTTGGCTCCCCCAATTTATGTTGCAATGGGACACATACACTACTTTGCCACAGATGAGTTTTTGGTTCTGTGACCAGGAATGATCCATGCAGTTTGGCAGTTGCAGCTCTTTCTTTGTCAACAATTACCTTTTGGTCACTGTGATGATGAGGGTGTAGACCCCATTGCCACAATGGTCAAAATGTGCTTCAGCTATGGACCCCACACTTACCTTTTGGTCACTGTGATGATGGGGTTTAGACCCCATTGCCACAATGGTCAAAATGTGCTTCAGCTATGGACCCCACACTTGCCTTTTGGTCACTGTGATGATGGGGGTTTAGACCCCATTGCCACAATGGTCAAAATGTGCTTCAGCTATGGACCCCACACTTGCCTTTTGGTCACTGTGATGATGGGGGTTTAGGCCCCATTGCCACAATGGTCATGGGCTGCTTGCATTGTGGGTGCCACACACATATATGTGTGGCACATGTGCTAGGGGGTCACATTGTATGTTCAAAGTCATGTTCAGTGTTGTAGGCATTTGACACAGCCTGCTCACACGCTTGTCATGGTGGTGGGGGGATGTCTTAATCTTGCATTCCCTAGGTTGTGGAGTGCTTGTTGTGTCATGCATTGTCCATCCTATGAGTGGGGGTGGTAGTAGTGGTAGGCATCCAGCCCCCTGGCTAAGGGTGGTAGTAGTGGTAGGCTTCCTGCCCCCTGGCTAAGGGTGGTAGTAGTGGTGGGCATCCTGCCCCCTGGGTGAGGGTGGTAGTAGTGGTAGGCATCCTGCCCCCTGGCTAAGGGTGGTAGTAGTGGTAGGCATCCAGCCCCCTGGCTAAGGGTGGTAGTAGTGGTGGGCATCCTGCCCCCCTGGGTGAGGGTGGTAGTAGTGGTGGGCATCCTGCCCCCCTGGGTGAGGGTGGTAGTAGTGGTGGGCATCCTGCCCCCTGGCTAAGGGTGGTAGTAGTGGTGGGCATCCTGCCCCCCTGGGTGAGGGTGGTAGTAGTGGTAGGCATCCTGCCCCCCTGGGTGAGGGTGGTAGTAGTGGTGGGCATCCTGCCCCCTGGCTAAGGGTGGTAGTAGTGGTGGGCATCCTGCCCCCCTGGGTGAGGGTGGTAGTAGTGGTGGGCATCCTGCCCCCTGGGTGAGGGTGGTAGTAGTGGTAGGCATCCTGCCCCCTGGCTAAGGGTGGTAGTAGTGGTAGGCATCCAGCCCCCTGGCTAAGGGTGGTAGTAGTGGTGGGCATCCTGCCCCCCTGGGTGAGGGTGGTAGTAGTGGTGGGCATCCTGCCCCCTGGCTAAGGGTGGTAGTAGTGGTGGGCATCCTGCCCCCCTGGGTGAGGGTGGTAGTAGTGGTGGGCATCCTGCCCCCCTGGGTGAGGGTGGTAGTAGTGGTAGGCATCCTGCCCCCTGGCTAAGGGTGGTAGTAGTGGTAGGCATCCAGCCCCCTGGCTAAGGGTGGTAGTAGTGGTGGGCATCCTGCCCCCTGGGTGAGGGTGGTAGTAGTGGTGGGCATCCTGCCCCCTGGCTAAGGGTGGTAGTAGTGGTGGGCATCCTGCCCCCCTGGGTGAGGGTGGTAGTAGTGGTGGGCATCCTGCCCCCCTGGGTGAGGGTGGTAGTAGTGGTAGGCATCCTGCCCCCTGGCTAAGGGTGGTAGTAGTGGTAGGCATCCAGCCCCCTGGCTAAGGGTGGTAGTAGTGGTGGGCATCCTGCCCCCTGGGTGAGGGTGGTAGTAGTGGTGGGCATCCTGCCCCCTGGCTAAGGGTGGTAGTAGTGGTAGGCATCCTGCCCCCGTGGGTGAGGGTGGTAGTAGTGGTGGGCATCCTGCCCCCCTGGGTGAGGGTGGTAGTAGTGGTGGGCATCCTGCCCCCTGGCTAAGGGTGGTAGTAGTGGTGGGCATCCTGCCCCCCTGGGTGAGGGTGGTAGTAGTGGTAGGCATCCTGCCCCCCTGGGTGAGGGTGGTAGTAGTGGTGGGCATCCTGCCCCCTGGCTAAGGGTGGTAGTAGTGGTGGGCATCCTGCCCCCCTGGGTGAGGGTGGTAGTAGTGGTAGGCATCCTGCCCCCCTGGGTGAGGGTGGTAGTAGTGGTGGGCATCCTGCCCCCTGGCTAAGGGTGGTAGTAGTGGTGGGCATCCTGCCCCCCTGGGTGAGGGTGGTAGTAGTGGTAGGCATCCTGCCCCCCTGGGTGAGGGTGGTAGTAGTGGTGGGCATCCTGCCCCCTGGCTAAGGGTGGTAGTAGTGGTGGGCATCCTGCCCCCCTGGGTGAGGGTGGTAGTAGTGGTAGGCATCCTGCCCCCGTGGGTGAGGGTGGTAGTAGTGGTGGGCATCCTGCCCCCCTGGGTGAGGGTGGTAGTAGTGGTGGGCATCCTGCCCCCTGGCTAAGGGTGGTAGTAGTGGTAGGCATCCTGCCCCCTGGCTAAGGGTGGTAGTAGTGGTAGGCATCCAGCCCCCTGGCTAAGGGTGGTAGTAGTGGTGGGCATCCTGCCCCCCTGGGTGAGGGTGGTAGTAGTGGTGGGCATCCTGCCCCCTGGCTAAGGGTGGTAGTAGTGGTGGGCATCCTGCCCCCCTGGGTGAGGGTGGTAGTAGTGGTAGGCATCCTGCCCCCCGTGGGTGAGGGTGGTAGTAGTGGTGGGCATCCTGCCCCCCTGGGTGAGGGTGGTAGTAGTGGTGGGCATCCTGCCCCCTGGCTAAGGGTGGTAGTAGTGGTAGGCATCCTGCCCCCTGGCTAAGGGTGGTAGTAGTGGTAGGCATCCAGCCCCCTGGCTAAGGGTGGTAGTAGTGGTGGGCATCCTGCCCCCCATGGGTGAGGGTGGTAGTAGTGGTGGGCATCCTGCCCCCCTGGGTGAGGGTGGTAGTAGTGGTGGGCATCCTGCCCCCCCTGGCTAAGGGTGGTAGTAGTGGTAGGCATCCTGCCCCCCTGGCTAAGGGTGGTAGTAGTGGTAGGCATCCAGCCCCCTGGCTAAGGGTGGTAGTAGTGGTGGGCATCCTGCCCCCCTGGGTGAGGGTGGTAGTAGTGGTGGGCATCCTGCCCCCTGGCTAAGGGTGGTAGTAGTGGTGGGCATCCTGCCCCCCTGGGTGAGGGTGGTAGTAGTGGTGGGCATCCTGCCCCCTGGGTGAGGGTGGTAGTAGTGGTAGGCATCCTGCCCCCTGGCTAAGGGTGGTAGTAGTGGTAGGCATCCAGCCCCCTGGCTAAGGGTGGTAGTAGTGGTGGGCATCCTGCCCCCCTGGGTGAGGGTGGTAGTAGTGGTGGGCATCCTGCCCCCTGGGTGAGGGTGGTAGTAGTGGTGGGCATCCTGCCCCCTGGCTAAGGGTGGTAGTAGTGGTGGGCATCCTGCCCCCTGGGTGAGGGTGGTAGTAGTGGTAGGCATCCTGCCCCCCTGGGTGAGGGTGGTAGTAGTGGTGGGCATCCTGCCCCCTGGCTAAGGGTGGTAGTAGTGGTGGGCATCCTGCCCCCCTGGGTGAGGGTGGTAGTAGTGGTGGGCATCCTGCCCCCCTGGGTGAGGGTGGTAGTAGTGGTAGGCATCCTGCCCCCTGGCTAAGGGTGGTAGTAGTGGTAGGCATCCAGCCCCTGGCTAAGGGTGGTAGTAGTGGTGGGCATCCTGCCCCCTGGGTGAGGGTGGTAGTAGTGGTAGGCATCCTGCCCCCTGGCTAAGGGTGGTAGTAGTGGTAGGCATCCAGCCCCCTGGCTAAGGGTGGTAGTAGTGGTGGGCATCCTGCCCCCCTGGGTGAGGGTGGTAGTAGTGGTGGGCATCCTGCCCCCTGGCTAAGGGTGGTAGTAGTGGTGGCATCCAGCCCCCTGGCTAAGGGTGGTAGTAGTGGTGGGCATCCTGCCCCCTGGGTGAGGGTGGTAGTAGTGGTGGGCATCCTGCCCCCTGGCTAAGGGTGGTAGTAGTGGTGGGCATCCTGCCCCCTGGGTGAGGGTGGTAGTAGTGGTAGGCATCCTGCCCCCCTGGGTGAGGGTGGTAGTAGTGGTGGGCATCCTGCCCCCTGGCTAAGGGTGGTAGTAGTGGTGGGCATCCTGCCCCCCTGGGTGAGGGTGGTAGTAGTGGTAGGCATCCTGCCCCCTGGGTGAGGGTGGTAGTAGTGGTGGGCATCCTGCCCCCTGGCTAAGGGTGGTAGTAGTGGTGGGCATCCTGCCCCCTGGGTGAGGGTGGTAGTAGTGGTAGGCATCCTGCCCCCCTGGGTGAGGGTGGTAGTAGTGGTGGGCATCCTGCCCCCTGGCTAAGGGTGGTAGTAGTGGTGGGCATCCTGCCCCCTGGGTGAGGGTGGTAGTAGTGGTAGGCATCCTGCCCCCTGGGTGAGGGTGGTAGTAGTGGTGGGCATCCTGCCCCCTGGCTAAGGGTGGTAGTAGTGGTAGGCATCCTGCCCCCCTGGGTGAGGGTGGTAGTAGTGGTAGGCATCCTGCCCCCCTGGGTAAGGGTGGTAGTAGTGGTAGGCATCCTGCCCCCTGGCTAAGGGTGGTAGTAGTGGTAGGCATCCTGCCCCCCTGGGTGAGGGTGGTAGTAGTGGTGGGCATCCTGCCCCCTGGCTAAGGGTGGTAGTAGTGGTAGGCATCCAGCCCCCTGGGTTGGGGTGGTGGCGCGCATTCAGGCCCCTGTGTGCATATGTGGCATTGGTGATGGGCATCCCGCCCCTATGGTGCTGCTGTTGCTGGTGTAAGTATATTCAGATTCCCAGTGTATGTGTGTGATGTGTCGTGTACGTGTTGTATGTGTTTTGTGGTTGGTGTCTGACTTACCTTCTGCGCCGTACGCGTCCGTGCCTGTTCCGGTAGTAGATGTAGAATATTGGTATGATCGGGACGAAGGGATTCATGGTTGGTTCGTGTCGTTCGTCCTTCTCGTTGCTTCGCGTCGTCCTCGTCGCTTGGCTTCGTCCTCGTCGCTTCGCTTCGTCCTCGTCGCTTCGCGTCGTCCTCGTCTGTGCTGTGTTCGTCTCGTAGCCGTGGATCGTGTTGTGGCGCGATTCGGAGCTTATGTGCGCCTCTCCCGGATGCTTTGATGTGCCGTGCGTAGCGACGGGTTCGGCGCGTACGGAAAGCGCATCGTACTTGTCCGGCCGGACGGGGCTGCATTTTCCCTTCCGTGCGACTCGATTCGGCGTTTCCGGATTCGCCTCGGTCGGAGAACAGGACCTGGTTTGGGTGAGTACGGCTCGGCCGGAATTTTTGCTGTTGTGCGCATCGTACTTGCTCGTTCGGTGTGCTGTACGGATCGGTCGGGAAACTGGCTTTCGCATGGCTTTTTTCCCGACCGAATAGTATTGGGTGCGCCTCCGACCGAGATCGGAATCGGCCCCACTGTGTCATCTGAACACTACCTAACTAGATTTTTACTAATTGACCTGGCCACCTTGAAACCTGCCCCATGCCCTGGAATTCTTCCTTGAAGCTGGTCCCGAGTAGATCTCAACACCTTTTGTAACTCACTGGCAATTACTCTACCTATTTTAAAAAATAGTATAAACAGACACAGGGAAGGAATCACCAACTCAGAAGCCAGCAATAGGCATTCACCTCTCTGAAAAGCCAAACAGGCCAGGAGTCACCATGCAAATTAGCTAAACTCGAACTCCATTGGGCAGAACGTAAATGACGGAATAATTACTCACATGATAAAAAGGAAGCCTACTCAAAGAATATAAAAAAATAAATTACACAAGCTAAATCCACCTTCTTATCGAACAAAATTTTAAATTCCATGAACAAGTCAAAGGAAATCTTCGGAGTTCTAACCGAACTATCAAACCCCGACAGAGTGACCGTGCCTATCCTCCCTATCAAGAATTCCTTCTTTATTTATATCATCAAGACTATAAAAGATAGTAATCCTCTGTGTCTGTCCCCCAATGTAACATCCATTGAAGACAGAAGCCCGATCACATGGTCTCAGTTTCCCACTCTCAGCAAGAATTGCCTTGTGGACCTGCTGTCTAAAGTCAAGTCAGGATCACCTACAAAGTTTGCCCTCCGAAGGTACTAAAAACTGTCTTTTCCCTCTTCACCGACCCAGCCATCTCTCTCCTTAGCCAGTCCCTTAGCAAAGGCAAGGTTCCTAGCTCCTTTAAGGAGGCTTTAGTGGTCCCACGACAAAAGAAAGCTGGCGAGGCCCCACTTGCCCTGAAAATTACCGCCCTATGTCTTTACCCTATTTAGCAAAGGTATTACTGACACACATCGCTAGACACCTCTGCTCCTTACTAGAGGAATCTAGATACATCAACCTCCATCAGGCAGGCTTTCGGTTAGCCCACTGCACTGAAGTGATAGTCCTCTTAGTTGTGAACGACATGCGACAACAAGCCAACAGAGGTGCAACCCAGGCACTGGTCCTCATTGACCTATCAGCGGCCTTCGACACAGGCGACCATGAGCATTTGGTGGACTGTGTCAGGGCCACGGGTCTGCAGGACACAGCGCTTGACTGGATTATCTCCTTCCTGAAGGATCAATAACAATCGGTCCAGCTGTCTCTGTTCAGCGTCTCAAGGTTTGATTAACCTGTGGAGTACCTCAGGAATCCTCTCTGTCATCTTATATTTTTCAACTTGTGCACATGCCCTCTAGTGCATTCCCTAAAAGAAATGACGGTATAACTACGGGGATGCTATGCAACTGCTCTTTACCTTCACCAACTCCCTTGAATCTAAGGAAGTCTTCCAAAATATGATGTTGTTCATTCGTGACTAGATGAACAGCAATCAATTAAACCTAAATTCTGACAAGACAGAGATTGTCATAACCAGAAGCTATGCAAACTCTCTCTACCATGGCCTTTCAAAACGCCTCAGTTGAAGACTCCAACTGGCATAGAAGCGGGCAGAAACATTATTTTTTCAACAGCCTAGACACTGCCACATCACCCCCTAATGAGAAAACTATATTGGCTACCTAAATTCTGACAAGACAGAGATTGTCATAACCAGAAGCAAGCACAGTGTGTGGAATATCCTATTCTGGCCCTCAACGATGAGGGCACCCCAGTCTAAGTACTCAGTTAAGAGACTCAGAGTCCTTTTTGACAAGGAACTGTCTATGAAACCCCAGCTAGGGGCAGTTAATTTCTTCTTGCTTTTGCAACTTTGCTAAATTAGGAAAATCAGCAAATTCCTGAACTTTAAAGCCCTCGTTCAGGTTATCATCGCCTTAGTCATCTCGAGGATAGACTATGCAAACTCTCTCTACCTAGGCCTTTCAAAAGGCCTCAGTTGAAGACTCCAACTGGCATAGAAGTGGGCAGAAACATTATTTTTTCAACAGCCTAGTCACTGCCACATCACCCCCTAATGAGAAAACTATATTGGCTGCCGGTAGAACAACTAACGGTCTTCAAGACTGGCTGCATCATTTTAAAATCCCTCTACGGCAGAAGCACCGCCTTTATCTGTACCCGTATCCAAAAATACACTCCTAATCGTAACTTAAGAGCCATCCATAAGAATCTTCTTGCAATCCCCAAATTTAAAAGAAGAAATTGGGTGGCTCCAGATTCTTGGTGCTTGCCGCCCCGATCTGGAATTCCTTCCTACTCAAGATTAGAACTACCTCCAGCTATATGTGATTCAGGCAACTTTTAAAAACATGGCTCTTCAGAAAAGCATATGATTAAAACCGCAAGCAGCATGTTGTGCTTTTGCTACCCAAGCGCCAAGAAACCGATCCGGTTGAGTGGGCTCCCCGGGTCACATAATTGAATTTAGCCATAGGGGGGATGGGGTCGCCGAGGTCTTTAGAGGCTGTGTGCCCCCCGTTTGAATATGTATTGAACCTAGGGGATGTGGTCCACGGGGTCTGTGCAAGCTCCGACAGGAGGCCCGCATGCCCCCTTCTCTTTAAATATATGTGTCGGCTTCCTGGAATCGAGCCCTTGGGCCCCAGAGAGGCTCCGGGAGGGGGTCTGTGCGTCTTCCTCCCCTTTATTGTGCCTTACGAGGCTCAGACAGGGGGGGACACATGCCCCTTCCCCTTCGAACTACGAAAAGGGTTGCCATGGCCAAAATCGGCTTATAATAGGGGGCCCCATGCACACCCCCTTACCCAAATAGTTATATATATATTAATGGCTGTAATGGCTGCCACAACATTTTTGTTCATATTTACAGCCATCCAATCAGAGCACTCACTCTCACAGGAACAAAGAGACGTAAGGGAAAATAAGCCCTCTTGGCCAATCACAACTCTCTATTTTTTGAAGTTGTGCTTGCGGGACTCTCGTGAGAGTCCTGCAAACCCAACCGTCCAGATAGAGAAATATTTTTTAACCTTAATTTCTCAAAAGCTACTAAATGGATTTACACGAAATCATAAAAAACACGCTTTCTGGACCAAGATCTAGCTTCCTACCAAATTTGGTGCAATTACATTCAGCAGTTTTGGCTGTAGTATGTTTCAAATCCCTATGGAAATTGCATGGGGATTTTTCTTTTTCTGATCCCCCTTTTTCCCAGCCTCCGTTTGATGGATCAACAACACAAAACTTTCCATGAAGGAGCTCAGCAAAAAAGAGTATTTTTTGGAAAGTTTTGTGAAGGTTCATCAAACCGCACCAAAATTATTGCCAAACTAAAAAAGCCATCCTAATTATGTCTACCTAGCGGCGATCAACACTGGGTGATATATATAGACCCTGCCTCCGTTATTGTCTATGAAAGGAAGTTCCAGTACCAGTGGTTGGCCATGTGTGGTGCTGCTCCTTTTTGGCACTAGTAACTTTACACTCACAAATTTGGCTCAATCCCATTTCAGGGGGTAGAAGGATGTAAGTTTACTATTTTGAGTAACTTTACACTCAGATTTTGTCAACAGCCCAACATGATAAAGTTACTCAAATTAGGAGAAAATTTACTAATAGTAAATTTACACACATAGATTTACTTTTGTGAATGGCCCTTAAATTTGGTTTGAAAATGTAAGTCATGTATTTATTACCTGTATTGTTGTTATGCATTTGTCTATGAGAACACCTTTCTGCTTCTGTCATTTACAGAGGGTGGGCCAAGTGCAGTCTCACATCAACCAATATAGCTATTAGGAATCAGATTTTTTGTGGCCATTCAGACCCAAGTCACTTCACAATTGGGGCCCCTTTCTGTCACAGCTTCAAACTTAGGGGCCTCATTTAGTATATTTTGATGCACAGTAAGTCTTTCTGCTGCACAGCTGTGCATCAAAATAAAAGGGCAGGAATGTGCTGTATCTACAATAGACTCCACATCCCTATCCTTCTCCCCTGTGCCAACACACAAATAATAGCCATGCGACGACGCAGGCACCCTTGCGTCATGGTGCAAGGGTGCCTACATTGCAGGGATGATTGTTGTTGTGCAGGAAGGGACACTTTCCTCACAAAAACAATCATTAATGGCATTTTGCTCCTTCTATGTGTGCTGCAGAATGCAGCACACATGGAAATAGCAAAAAATGAGGAGAAATAAAAGTATTTCTACTCATTGCGCCACTCCTACACCTCCCCTGGAGAGATGTAGGATTCTGATGCATTCCCAGGTTTACGACATTTGTAAATCTGGGAATATGTCAGGTTCCATGGATGTTGCATGGGAACACCCACAGCGACACCCATGGAAAGCACATTTCACGCAGATTAATATTGAAAGGGGCTCATATTTACAAGGCCATGAAAAGTCATGCAGGGTGACTTTACGTGGCTTTATAAATATAGGCAGGCACACTGCGCCACAGGTGCGTCTAACAAAGTGTAGCATTAGCGGCGCAATAGCCTTATATAGGAGGTCCTAGATTTCCTAAACATGGGACACAGGTCACAACAGTGCTGATTGACTTGTTGAAAGTGGGAATACACTAGATTAGTGTAATATCATGTGTGTGTCCATTCCCTGTCTAAAATGTTGATAATGAATGTTATTATAGAATGTTGGTGTGGTGTGAAGTGAAATGGAAAATATGAGATAGAACAGTTGGAGGGAGGATGGAGCCTTGACAGGACCTGCCTGCTGTTGCTGTTGCCTATGGGCCTAACATGAAATAAAGAACTTAGGGCCATATATACAAAAGTGTCAGTTGCAAGTTCCAAATAGCGATTTAATGGAAATTGCTGTTTGGAATTTGCATAATGATATGTACGAAGGTACGTGTTCTACTATTAGCAATTCCGTCAAGTTCACAATTGCAATTAGGACATTTCCTATTTGGAAATTGCACTGATGTCATTTCCAAATAGGAAATAGCAATTTGGAAAAGTCGCATTTTGGATGCAGATTGATGATGTAAAAACAAGGAATTTAGAAATACAGGGTTTGACAACAACTCAGAAGATTAGGAAGGTGCTGGAAGGAAGGTGTGCTCCTGTGTGTGTTATATCTGCCTACAACACCATGGGGTCGATTCCGATTCGGGCCGGAAACTTCTCCGACCGAGCCGGACCCGGAGAGATTTCCGACCGAATCGGACCCGTGCAGTCCGACCGAACGAGTACGATGCGTCCGTATGTTATCGGACTCGAGTCGGTCGGACTCCCATTGATGTCAATGGGAGCCGGTCGTACAACGCGTACGCGGGCTCCCATTGACTCAATGGGTGCGAGTCGGACAAGGGCGCCCCCTACAGCGGGTACGCGGCGAAGCGATTCGCGCCGTACACGCACAGGTAGGGGGACCCATGGGTCCCCCTGTGTGCGACTCGCGCGGCTACGCGTACAGGGGGTCCGACACGGACCCCCAAAGTACGGCTCCGACAGCTCTTACGAGCCGGAGTGCACGGCTCGGTCGGACTGCTCGCGGCGCGCATCGTACTTACCCGGCCGGGAAACGTCTCCATTGCGCGGTGTGAGTCGAGTCCGAGCGAGTCGGTCGGAGCGGTTCGAGCCGGGAGCGAGTCGGTCGAAGCGGTCGGGACGCCCGGACGAGTCGGTCGGCGATTTCGCATCGTACTCGCTCGGCCGGACCCGCGTACGGTTCGGTCGGGAAACAGGGCTCCGAATCGGATCCGGTAAAGCCGAATCCGATTCGGAGCCCTACCGGCCGAGATCGGAATCGGCCCCCATGTCTAAGGATGATGGGGATCAGGACCTTGGCAGCAGGAGGAAGAAAATTAAATGTTCTGATAAAGAGTTGAACCTGTTGACTGAGGAATATATGGCACACAGACCAGCTGTTTATCAAATCATCTTTGTCTGTTCCTGAGACCCAGAAAACTAAATTATGGAACAGCATCCACAAAAAAGTGAACTCCCTTGGTGCCACACCATATCAGAATAAATAAATGCTGGTATGACCTTAGATCCCGTTCTAAGGAGAAGGTGGCCAATAGAATGGCTGAGGCTCTTGGCACAGGTGGTGATCCCTCCAAACATCCTCCATCCACTCCAATGGAATCACTTACTGATGGGACACTTGAGCCTGACAGTGTGGTGGTAGTGTCAGACATTGACACCTCCAATCCTGTGTCTTTAAATGTTTGCTGTAATTTGAAAAAGCATTGTGAGAGTTGTAGTAGAACCAAGTTAAAGTTGTAGTGCGTGTCGATGTATAAACTTCATATAGATATATAATCTTCACGTCAAAAACGCATAAATTACATTTTAAACTATATTATGCAAACTTATGGCCTTATTATGACTACGGCAGTCCATTAGGCTGCCGTAGTCATGTTGGCAGTTCGTGGACCGCCAAACTGGTGGTTCAGCCGGTGCAGAGAAAGAATATTGAGGTAAAAATATCGAATTGCACAAATATCGTGGTAAAATATCGTGGGTCAGGAATATCGACAGTAAAATCCTCGTGGTCAAGAATATCGATTTAAAAAATATTGAAGTGTTTAATATCGTTTGTAAAAATACAGTTGTTAAAAATATCAAATCTTTATTAATGTTATGTATTTTAGTATATATTTTATATATGTGTGATGTTTGTTTTTTGTATAAGAATTGTTTGCATTTTTATTATATGTGTTAAAATTTTAGTAATTCATTTTTTTAATTGAATTTGCGTTTTTAGTTCCGTAGCGGGTTGTGGGTTTATAGGGGAATAGGGTGGGAAGTAATTTAATTATATAAATTTGATAGATTTTTTATAGTAGTTATTAATTTTTTTTTATTTGACATTTGCGTTTTTAGGGGGTCATTATAATGACGCGCGGATCGCCACCGCCCGTATGGCGGTGGCGATCCACTCGCCAATTCTCACCGCCCGCATGCCATTTCCCCCCCGCCATATTACGATGGCGGGGGGGACCCGACAGCGGACCGGGCGGTAAAGGGGCCTAATATGGTGGAGGTGTCTGCTAGACACCGCCATCCATATTAGGATGGCGGCGGCGAGCAGCCATTCCATGGCGGCATTGCCGCCATGGAAAGGCATACGGTGTTTGCTGTTGGGGGCCCGTTGTGGGCCCCCCCAGATGTTGGGGGATGGGGGGTGCACATGGTGCATTTGCATGCACAAGGCGGCAGGCACCGCACGGTGCCTGTCACGGTGTGCATGCAAAAGCACAACTTGCATATATTGCATTGTGGCGGGTGCTGCTTAGAGCACCGCCCGCCGCAATTCAATATATGCGGAATGCCACCGCCACTGTGGCGGTGGCATCCTAATCCCAATGGCAGGACCGCCGCTCCTATGGCGGACGGTCCCATTCTCCGTTACGGTGGCGGGTGGACTTTGTCCGCCCGCCATCGTAATGTCCCCCTTAGTTCTGTAGCGGGTTGTGGGTTTATAGAGGAATAGGGTGGGAAGTAATTTAATTATATAACATGTATTGAATAATTTTTATTTATTAATATTTGTTTAATTGTGATGTTTTAGTGTTAAATGTGTAAATTAATTTATTAATAATTGTTTAATAATTAGTAATTAATTAATTTAAATTAATTAATTAGTAATTAATTATGGTAATTGTGTAATTAATTTTAGGTATGGTTTGTGGTGTTTATAGGTGTAATTGGTGTGAAGAGTGGGAAGTAATTTATTTTTTATTGATGAATTATTAATTAGTTGTTAATTAATTTAAATTAATTAATGAGTAATTAATAATCATAATTGTGTAATTAATTGTGGGTGTGTGTTGTGGATATTATACTGTTAAAGTATGTGTACTCAATGAATGTTTATTATCTTTTTTTATTAATAATATATTTTAAATTCATTATTAATTATGTTAATTATGGAAATAAATTTCAATAAAAATGTTGATGTCTTTTTTATTGGTTTGGTGTTATAGGGTAGGAAACAAAATATATACATTTATATTTTAAATAATCTGTTTGTGAATATTTGTTTCTTTTAAATAAATATTGTTTATAAATGTATTTTCTTTTTTATATTATATTTGTAGGTTTTTGTTATATGTAATTAACATTATAATATGTGTTCTTTGTATATGTTTAATATATTTAAATGTATATTTTTAAAATATTGTATATTTATTGTTAAGATTATTTTTTTTTTTTTAATTGTTTAAATGTTATTAGTAATTTTTGTTTTTCTGCTATCCAATACTTTCCCTACTGTTGCACTCGCTGGAGTGGGAATAGTAAATTTTACCCCTTCGCTATCCAAAATTTTCCCCACTGTTGCACTCACTGGAGTGGGAATAGTAATTTTTACCCTTCCACAATCCAGCACTTTCCGTACTGTTGCACTAACTGGAGTGGGAATAGTAATTTTTACCCCTCTGCTATCCAGCACTTTCCCTACTGTTGCACTCACTGGAGTGGGAATAGTAATTTTTACCCTTCTGCTATCCAGCACTTTCCCTACTGTTGCACTCACTGGAGTGGCAATAGTCCTTTTTATCCCTCCACTATCCAGCACTTTTCCTACTGTTGCACTCTTTGAAGTGGGAATAGTAATTTTTACCCTTCCGCAATCCAGCACTTTCCGTACTGTTGCACTAACTGGAGTGGGAATAGTAATTTTTACCCCTCTGCTATCCAATACTTTCCCTACTGTTGCACTCACTGGAGTGGGAATAGTAATTTTTGCCCCTCCGCTATCCAATACTTTCCCTACTGTTGCACACACTGGAGTGGGAATAGTAACTTTTACCCCTCTGCTAGAATACTTTCCCTACTGTTGCTCTCACTGGAGTGGGAATAGTAATTTTTACCCCTCCGCTAGCCACTATTTTCCCTACTGTTGCAATCACTGGAGTTGGAACAGTAAATTTAATTCTTCTACTATCCAACATTTACCCTACTTTTGCACTCAATAGAGTGGGAATAGTAAATTTTACCACTCCGCTATCCAACACTTTCCCTACTGTTGCACTCTTTGGAGTGGGAATAGTAATTTTTACCCCTCCGCTATCCAACACTTTCCCTACTGTTGCACTTATTGCAGTTGGAATAGTACATTTAATTGTTTCGCTATCCAACATTTTCCTTACTGTTGTATTTATTGTGTTGCGAAATGTACGTTTTAATTTTGTTTTAATAGTTTAATGTTTTAATTTATTATAGATTTTTTTTAAATTTTAAATTATTGATATATGTATATATTTTATTTTTATGTAATTTAAAAGTTTAAAAATTAAATAAAGATAATAGTTAATAAATTACTTTAAAGTAAATATATGTATATGTATAAATTATTATGTTTGTGCGTTTATATATTTTTTAAATTAAGTTTAATTTTTATATTTAGTTAAAATGTATATTAAATTTAATTTATTTTGTTAAAGATAATATTAATATTTTATATTTTTTAATATATATTAATTTATTTTATTTATATTTTTAAATCGATATTTTTTACATCTATATTTTTAACTTTGATATTTTTGATTCAATATTTTTGTACTTACCTGTTTAAGTATAGGGAATCAATATTTTTACTATCTATGGGGCACATTACGATACCCGGCGTAAAAAAATCCGCCAGGCATGGAAGCGGCAAAAATCCGCCCGCACACACCGCCTGAACACCGACCACGCCATTATGAGTACACAAACTGAAAACCGCCATCGGCGGAAAAATCATACAAAATACCGCCCGCCATCGTCCGAGTCGGAGTCAAACCGCCCGCCACGGACGGAAACACGCACGACAACACAAAACCGCCCGCCCACACGGCCGACACACTGCACGTGAAATTACGATCGCACCGCCATGAGCGCGGAAAAACAACAAATATACCGCCCGCTAGCGCAAACAACGCCGATGAGAATCGACACGGCAGAAGCCATGGCGCCCACGTACCTGCACAGAAACCATCCGCACACAACATGGCCAACAAGTCCACACAGCAAGGCACGCACAAATACACAAGCACAGTACACATCCCGAAAACACCCCCGGACAAACAAAAAATACAAAGGCCAGAACCCCAGACACAACACACCTGAAAACAACAGACCATGAGGACACACCCACATAGGTGAGTACAAAAGCAGCACTCCCACAGACCACAACCCCTTGCTACATTGCAAACCAGAGAGGAGAGGAGAGGACACAGTGACACAGCAAGGACAGCAGCACACCACAGAAACGCACACATCACAACCACCACCACCACCACCAAACACCACCACCACAAACCCCCTGCACATTACACAACACACACCGCACCAGCACCACAAACACCATGGCACCACAAAGGATGCCCAAGTTCACGCCCATGGAGCTGACGGTCATGGTCGACGAGATCATCAAGGTGTACCCACAAATCTATGGGAACATGGTCCAGCACACACCACTAGCCACCAGAAACAGAATGTGGACCCGGATCGTAGACCAGGTCAATGCAGTCGGGACCCTGCCCAGGAACAGAGGTGAAATAAACAAACGTTGGAATGACGTAAAGAGCCTGGTCAAGAAGAAGGAGGGCAAAAACAGAGAGCTGGCTGCCGTCACTGGCGGAGGGAATCCCGCGCTCTTTAAGACCTTCAAAGCGTGGGAGGAGAAGGTGCGAGTCGTAATCCATCCGGAGATCCTCGCCGGATTAGCAGGGGGAGTGGAGGCTGGTAAGTACAAACTAATGTATACTAGCACACCGCTATGTACTCACATGCGCAACCACCATGCCACAGCTCCCAGGGACAAACACCCCCATGTCCAGCACACAATACACAACACATCACACACACATGCAACAGACACCACCACACACAGCCCAAACCGAACAACTGCAAGATGCGTGGGGACATGTGTACACTAAGCCAGCCACGTAACCACCAACAGGTCCCCAAATATGCCAGAAGCGCCACAACGAGCACCCACCACACCCATGTGTCCGCCACAGCTGCACCAACTGACAAGTAACAGGTAAGTGGCAGGAACACAAAGTGCAGTGGGTCGGAGGGGGACAGCTGAAGTACAACACCCACCAGGCCCCCACTCCCACAGACCAGCAAGGTGGAGCACTCCCCACACCCATGTGTCAGGCACAGCTGCACCAACCGACAAGTAACAGGTAAGTGGCAGGAACACAAAGTGCAGTGG
This sequence comes from Calotriton arnoldi, assembly GCA_963921515.1. NCBI lineage: Eukaryota > Metazoa > Chordata > Amphibia > Caudata > Salamandridae > Calotriton > Calotriton arnoldi. Next base: position 179,318 of record CAWUFW010017996.1, read on the forward strand.
GTGGGACGGTGGACAGCCTAAGTACAACACACACCAGGCCCCAGTCCCACAGCACAGCAAGGAGGAGCATCCCCCACACCCCACACCCACGTGTCAGCCACCGCAGTGCACAACGACAGCCGAAAGGCAGACATCACGGTCCACAGCAATCGGTGTCAGTGGGTGTACAGCCACCCCACGACCCACTACACCCCCCACCCCCACAGACCTGCAACATGGAGCACCCCCGCTAAGAGCCATGTGGCATCCAGTACAGTGCACGCACGAACAACTTGCAGGTGGGAAACTGGACAGGGCTGGATTACTGGAGGCATGAGGACCATAACACCACCAACACATGGGACATGTCACGTAGCACACGAACACGCAGCACCGCCCACCGTCACGAACAAGTGAACAATGTGCACACGGACATGAACAGCAGACTCACACCCCACATGACCCATCACAGACATAGCAACACCCAAGGAGCCACGTCTGCATGCACAAGCCACACTGAACATAGTCCCACACGGCAGCCACTGTGCAACTCATCACACACAACCGAAACACCATTGAAGTCCTGTCCATGTAGCCCCTACTGCCTGTCAACCACACACCCCACAACTACGCCTATGTAAGACAAACAACACTAGACGCAACAGAGCGGAACAACAGAAATGCACACGAACACCACTGAACCCATCAAACACACAGACACACCATGCACATACAACATACCATCCATCCCATCCGTCAGCCCCAGTCTCATGAAAGGCATGTCATCCGCACAGCTGCCACACATACAGCAGTCACGCTAAGACACATGCCCATGACCAACCATGTGCCAGAAGTCAATTAAGCGCACGACACACTGTGAGCAACAACACACAACATGGGCCACACCCCCGAGCACTGCAGTGATGCACATGGCACAGGGCAGCACGCACACCAAGGAGATGGGACAACTGCAATACGTTGGCTGGCACACAACTATCACTCACTCATAACGATGCGTCCAATGCCATGTCCAGTAACCACAACAGACAGCAAATATGCAGGGCATGTCAGGCATGCACACACCTCAGACCATGCACTGTCATGCTGCCACAACACATGTCACGTTCGGCACCCATGGCTCACAGCATGTACCCCAAAAGCATATACCCTCCCAAATGCGAATCTGGGGCAAGGCCCCCATGTTGCCATATGCGTTCCTAAGCGTTCCATTTGAACCCCAAAAGCATATTCCCTCCCAAATGCGAATCTGGGGCATGGCCCCCATGTTGCCATATGCGTTCCTAAGCGTTCCATTTGAACCCCAAAAGCATATTCCCTCCCAAATGCGAATCTGGGGCATGGCCCCCATGTTGCCATATGCGTTCCTAAGCGTTCCATTTGAACCCCAAAAGCATATTCCATCCCAAATGCGAATCTGGGGCATGGCCCCCATGTTGCCATATGCGTTCCTAAAGCGTTCCATTTGAACCCCAAAAGCATATTCCATCCCAAATGCGAATCTGGGGCATGGCCCCCATGTTGCCATATGCGTTCCTAAGCGTTCCATTTGAACCCCAAAAGCATATTCCATCCCAAATGCGAATCTGGGGCATGGCCCCCATGTTGCCATATGCGTTCCTAAGCGTTCCATTTGAACCCCAAAAGCATATTCCATCCCAAATGCGAATCTGGGGCATGGTCCCCATGTTGCCATATGCGTTCCTAAGCGTTCCATTTGAACCCCAAAAGCAAAGTACAAACCAGACCCAGGATGGGCCAGGAGCCCGCATACACCAGAGTCACAATGAGTAGGGGCAAAGCAACACACCCATCGGCATGGCCAATCCGTCCCATGCCACATGTGCACAGCACACAGTCCCATTGCCTAGCACACACACCTACAGATGCCACAGCCACACACTCGCCTCCGGGAAACCCATGTACGAGATTGCACGAACTGCCAATGTCAGACAACTAATACATACTTCGCCAGGTGCAACACAATAACAAATCTCATTCTCTCCACAGGTGACGAACTGCTGGACGCTGGGGATGGAGACAGCAGCCAGCACAGCCAGCCTACAAGCCCCCAACGAGGACACACGGATCTGGAGGATCTGTCCACCTCTTCGGACACGGACCACCAAGCTGGCCCATCTGGCGTGGCAGGGCCCAGCCGCTCCCCAGGACCCCTCCTACCCACCAACCCATCATCCAGGGATGCTGAACAGTCCCAGTCCCCTGCTGCCACTGTCGTTGCGGCCACACCCACGGTCATTGCGGCCACTACCACTGCCGCAACCGCCACCATCGCCGCACCGACCACCACCGCCTCCACCACCACCACGTCTTCGCTGGCACCAGCCCCAGCGCAGGTGGTGGCCCGGACCACTGGATCCACCCTGGGAGCCACAGCGAGGACCGTGGTGAGCAATGTGGCTAGTGGGCAGGCCGGTGGCAGCAGGACTGGTAGGAGGAGCAGGGTCAGGGAAACGCCAGCCTCCCCTGGGAGCCATGCCCTGCCTCAAATGGCCAGAGTCCTTGGGGCCTATGAAGAGGCCCAAGGACAATGGGCCAGGTCTGCCACTGACACGCGGGAGGTGCTGGGGGTGCTGAGGTCCATGGACGCCCATATGGGCCAATTCGTGTCCCGTATGGACCAACTCGTGGACCTCATGGGCCAGCTGGTGGTGGCGGTGGGGTCACAGGCAAGGCCAGCAACACCACCTCCGCCACCACCTGCTAGGGCGCAGGGTCGGCCAGCAGTGTCCACTTCCCCTGCGTCCACAGCCAGTGTGCACACCTCACCCACCACCAGCAGGTCGCCACCACACACCCCCTCCCAAACGTGGAAGGGGCCGTCCGAAGAGGAAACAGATCTCCCGGGAGGACTTCGCACGCTCCAGTCGCAAGTGAGGCAGCCAGCCAGCCTTCCGCCAGCCTTCCTTGACCAGCCACTGCATTGACTTGCTCTACGATCCCACTCCACACAGCCATCTGGATGGCATGTGTGTGTTGGACTATGGACATAGAACCAGTGGGTACACCCTGATCATCACGCAGCCATGACCGACAGCTCATTGTCACTGCACGCACCACTTTTGTCATCACCTTACACACACTCACATGTCACAGTTTGTAATAAATGCACCTTTTTCACTAACTGCTGTTTGTGCCCTGTGTCTTTATTGTACGGAATACAACGGCCACCTTGGGCGGAAAGGCACCTGATGCGTGGCATGGAAATGGAATCCGGAGGGCCTGTAGGGACCTAGGGGTGGGAGACAGAACAGGAGCACATTCAATGAGTGTGTCACACACCCATCACACAGTACATGTCAACAACTACAAGCAATGTACACACATCGCACAGAGCAATAGGGCACAATGCCACAGTCACCAACAGTGGCATACTACCCTGGCCATGGAGCGTTGACACACTGCACGCAGTGAACATACGGCCACCCTGACACAGCACACACACACCTGCATAGATACAGACACATCATCCGTCGTACATGGACACTCACCGTCAAGTGAAGTAGCGGGCGATGAGCTGCTGGCGCACATTCCCAGCTTCCTCCTCTCCGCTGTCCACCTCACTCGAGCTGTCCTGGTCTGCGGGCTGGGGCCCTGGTTGATCTCCGTCATCCACAATGAGGGGGATCTGCTTCCGAATGGCCAGATTGTGCAGCATGCAGCACGCCACCACTATCTGGCACACCTTCTGTGGGGAGTACGCCAGTGCACCCTCGGTGCGGTCCAGGCACCTGAACCTGGACTTGAGGAGGCCAAAGGTACGCTCGACCACACGTCTGGTCCTCCCATGTGCCTCATTGTATCGATCGTCTGCTGGGGTGCGAGGATTCCTCAATGGACTGAGCAGCCATGCCCCATTCGGATACGCAGAGTCACCTGGGTGTGAGGGACACAGAGAACCGTTGCTATTCCAACTGGACAGGGGACAGCATCGCACAACCAGCACGCTACACCACTCCACAAACTCACCGACAATACAGCCACGATCCTGTTGCAGATTGGCCATCAGTCGTGGCAAGATGCTGTTGCGCATTATGTGTGCGTCATGGGCCGAGCCTGGAAACTTTGCACACACGTGGGTGATCACCATGTCCGCAAGGCACACCACTTGCACATTCAGGGAGTGCGTGTGCTTCCTGTTGCGGTACAGGTGCTCAGTGGCCTGTGGTGGAACAAGGCCAACATGAGTGCAGTCAATGGCTCCCACGACGTGTGGGATTCTGCCAAGGGCATAGAATGCACCCTTCACTGCCGCCAATTCACGAGCCCTGGGGAATCGGATGTACCTGTTCCGGTACAGCATCATGGCTGCCAGTACATCCCTCAGCACCTTGCTGAACATGGGCTGGGACATCCCTCCTCCACTGCCCACTGTGTGCTGGAATGACCCAGTGGCGAAGAAATGCATGGCGGCCATCACCTTAGCCGTGGGGGTGACAGCAGTCGGATACACCCTGCGGGGACGGAGATGGGGCTCTAACATGGCACACAGTCGATGCAGAGTTGGCCTGTCCAGCCGGAACTTCCTGATTACCTCTGTATCGTCCATGTCCGCCAGCAATTGGTATGGGCGGTCAATGTTCGGTCTCCGCCTGGGTTAAATGGCAGAGGACACATGTCAAAGCAACACGGCACATAGCAATTTCGCATACACATCACTGACATGACTGAGCAAGCACATGGGCCACAGCCCAGCTGTCAAGCTGGGACGGCACGGCCACAATACACTTACACAGGTCTCCCAACAATGGCAATGGCAAGTGAGACATACCACTGCCATGTGCATGCACATGGGGATCTAGGCCCCAATGACTTGCGGGCGTGCTGATGGGGACTGACTGCATATTCGTCAAGCGGCAACGCCACGGCAACATGAGTGTCTGCTGAGCATGGTACTGCTTCCGAGGCTGGATGAGTATGGCACACGACGACGACGATGTGGGCACGGGCTGAGCGGCCAATACAAGTGGGACCTGTGGCACGAGGGGATATGAGACAGTAGTAGGTGTCAGCACTGCACCCTATGTACAGCACTGTACGGATCACAGCTCCCGAAACATTGACTGGTGTCCACATTGACAGCCCCATGCCAAGACGGCTGTGTGCTTGCAGTCACACGTCACAGGTGAGAGGTTACATTGCACGTGCCAGGTGGCAGTCGTACATAGTGGGAGCTGGCATGTGTGTGCATGTGTCTCCTGTTCAGGATCCACCAGATGGGCGCTGACTCTGTACTGACCATTGGACACAGCATGTTCCGTGGAAGGCTTGTGTGTGTGGGATGGTGGCACTGGATGTGCCTCCGTTGGGTGGGGGGCCATGCACAGGGCGGGTACGTCGATGATTGCGCATTGTTGGTCACGGTGGGTGCACCAGCTAAGATGTGTTGCCCTGTGTTCAATTCCTATGTCCGCATGATGATGGACTGTGGATGTGGGCAGACTACACATTGGTCGATGTGCTGTCTATATGCATGTGCCTTCACACCAGGCACAGCTGCCCCTGCACATGTGACCCCTGCTGGACTCGCTGCTGGGTCTGTGGAGCTGATGCACCTTCTGCGCGTGGGGCGGACAGCTCTCCTCACTTCCCTCATTGCGCATGTCATGTCTTTGCCGCAGGTGACATGGATCATGGAGGGCCCACATGTACGCGTGGGTAGGCTACACATGATTGTTCACTGGTCGCCACCCCCAGTCAGTGTTTCGAATGGGAAGGTAGTCGTGCTGGTGGTATGTTCGATGTGGCGGATGGGCGGGCCTAGGTGCGGGCTTACATTCCGGACATGGGGGGTAGTTGGATTGGCGACTAGTTGCAGTACACACGGGACACGTCTCTTCCTTTCCACATCTGGGTCATCCCTTGTACTAACTGACAGTGATACAGTCATCTTCGCCCCAGCCCTCATGTCCTCCCCTCGCCCCCCAATATGCATGCTCACCTGCGAGGCTAGCGCTTGCACAGGCAGCCCCAAGCTCGCACCAGAGAGGGCAAGGAGTGTATGTGTGGGTCCAGTTGCACGAGTGGGCTGTCTCAGGGTATGATGTGTGGCGGGACGCCGTCCACCTGCGTGGTGCCCCAAATGGAGACCCGGCCTGCATGGACTATGCATCACAGTCTTCGCCTTCCGGATCCGCCACCTGCGACACCCAGTGGCTGTGGCTGCCCTTGCGGCCAGGCCGCGTCCGTCTGTGGCTGATGGCCCACACATTCACTCTTTGGCCTCTCTGGGGAGGGCTCAGGGGTGGTGGCGCACGCGCTTGCACTTAGTCGCAATGGCATGTGGCGTGGTTGGTATGATGGGCAATGGATGGGATGGTGCGAGCCACCTCCCGTGACGTCAGTGCTGCTCGTGCTGTGGTGCGTCCCCCTACACTTCCATCTGACTTGTGCCATGCTAGACGTTGAGGTTCTATTGCCTGCGTGATATGACCAGGAGGAGCGCGAGGAGACCTCTCACACACCATGCTCCACTGCCATCCCGTGCCCTGTATCGCCTGTGCGGATTGACTATGTTGGGGTTACACCTGGTCGACTGGGGCTGTGTGTGCCTTGTCAAGGGGCATGGCGGGCGCACAACAGGATCCAGCTTGTCCACAGAGGGTGGGCTGAGGTGCGCCTGGTACCGCTTTGTACGTGTGCCCGGCTGCTGTGCACACACGTGTTCACTCCCCCGACAGGTGTCCTCTCACAATGCCCAGGGAAGCGGTGGTGTACTGTTCATGACCCCTCCCAACACGGCGTGCTCCAACTTGGCATGTGCGCATCTACCCGTCGCACCCACCCACCTGAGCACTGCGTCCATACGACTTCACACGACACATGTGTGTCTTCCACAGTAGTGCTACTCATTTGCGTTGACATCCAATGCCAGTGGACTACATGGTAATGTCACGACTGCCGTGTACTTCACATACTCTCATCCTCTCTCATTCGTACTTGTGAAATGAGTCAGCGGAGGCAGTTTTGGTTTCAAACATTATATTGAGTCTTCTGTCCTCTGTGATGCAGTATAGTGGACACTACTGGCAGCGGAATACATGTTGAGGATATACTGTGCATGATTACAAATGGGATAGGGTGTGGGGTTACATCTGCTTGGCCAAGGCTGTGCTAATGTACATTTACGTATAGCTGCGGAGCTGCGGACTTTGACACAGACGGTATACATGTAGCCTACCAGACCGCTCAGCATCATGGGCACAGTCCATCTCAGTTCCATGTGACAGGTTTGCTGCGGTTGTTCCTCATGCACGCGTGCATGTGAGATGACATCAGGGCATGTGCTTGCGTGCATGCAGCGGCGTGCCACTTGTTGTTGCACTGTGGTGGTTACTGGACATGTCACAGTCACTGGGGTCGTGTTGTTGTTGTATGCACTTGTCGTCCATGCAAAGGTCCTGGTATGGGATTCCCGGGGCGGGGGTGGGAGGGGTGCAGCACCCACAGACTCCAGGCGACCTATTCATGTCCACTGAGCGGTGTGTGTGTCCATGTGCGCTGGATCCATGTCGTGTCCTGGTTGTTCGTGCAGTTCCGTCCATGTGGGTGCGATACACAGAGCCCATGCCACTGCCTCCCACGATGCATGCGGTGTTCCTGGATGTGATGGGGAACAGTGTGCATGTCCCGGTCATATCCGATGTCATGGCGATGTCGTTGATGGTGTGGTTACAGTTGCCGGTCGTTTGGTATGGCTGTTGTGGTGGTGACTGGCCAGTCCGTGCGGAAGCTAAGCATGGGTGCGGGGTTGGACATCATAGGTCACTCGGGGAACCTGCGTTGTGGTCCGACGTATTTACAGGTTGTCAGGTATGCGATGCCGTCCAGCAGGGCTTCCATGTCATTGGTGGTGTACATGTTTGCCAGCCAATGAAGCGGATGGTGGCTGTCAAGGTGTTGTTCGTAGGTTGTCCCTTGGAGGACCATGATGGGGCATGCTGGGTGACATTCGATGTAGCTGTTCTCGATGATCCGTCGTGTGGAGGCACAGTGGTTCCATTTCAGTGCGCGTGCGATGTTGGCCACATACGCCATGCCCCCATAGGCAGAGCAGGCCCTGTCGTGTGCGTCCAGAGGGAGGAGTAGTGGTAGCAGGTCCGCCTTCAGACATGCCGGGTTGGAGAGGCATATCTCGACGGGATGCTGGTAGGGACACCTCCGACAGTAGAAGACGGGCATGACGCAGCTGAACAATGTGATGCGGTAAGTCAGTCGGTAACTTACGTTCAGCAGGGACAGGAGATCGCATCCCAATGTATGTATCGTGCTGGTTTGGTACAGCTTGAGCTCTTCGGCGTAGTTGGGTAGGTGTGTTGCGGTTGCCATTTCGCAGCGGTTCGTAGAGGTGGCGTGCTCCGGCTGTGTGTGCAGTCTGCAATGTGCACGCTCCGGGGTTGCTGTGAGCTCTGTGTAGTCGTGGGGAGACAGGACTTGTGTTCTGTTGGCTTGTTTGGAGGACACGGGCCCTCTTCCCACATGCTTCTCAGACAGTTCAAGGTCAGTGCTGTGTGACTCCTTCCAATTAACTTGCATGTGGCCGACATGGGGAGTGTTTTCTTCTTTCTTCCCCGTCCGTTGTGTGCTTCTGTGATATGCGCTATCTGCCGTGTGGTCGGTCTCCTCGGCATGCCTGTGTTGGTCTATTCTTGGACAATGGCTGTATTCACCGGCTTCTGTCGTAGGGCTGTGGTTTCGGTGTTGGAATGGAAGGTCATTCAGTGCTGTCTGCTCTCCCTTGTGTGGGCGGCAGGCTGCCTTTCCGCTCTGCGTTGGGCCTTGTGTGTGGATGTAATTCTTGGGCCACCTGTTGTCGGTCCCCGGGTTCTTTGGTGTTCCGTTTCATGTGTCTTGTTCATATGTGCAGGGTGGTATGGGTTTTTCAGTGTGGTACTGGCGTTCCTCTTCCCGAAGGAGCCCTGCTTCTCCTAGTTGGTGTTGCCGCCGCTGTGTGCTACGCCATGTTTGTTACACTGGGGTGTGTCCTGCTGTTGCGTGTCTTCACTGACATGTGTGCGTCGGTTGTGTGGCGTTGGGTGTTGTCCGTGAATTGGGCGTTGGGGACATGTCTGTGGCCGGCCTGTCACGTGTCATGTGCGTTCGGGGTGGGGCTGATGTGTGTGCTGCTTGGTTGTGTCCCTGTGTCTGTGTGCGACGCATGCATGGCGCTGCGGTTGGCCTCTGCGTTGTGCGCATGTGTGGCGGCGTCATCGGCGCTTTGGGGCCGTGACGGGGTGGTTGGTTCCTAGTCCCAGGTGGTGTGTACACATGTGTTCTGCGATGTTACGATTTGGCCTGTGTGTCATATGTGGATGCGATGGTGGATGTGTAGTGTGCACGCGCTGGTGGGGGGTTGTCCGCTTTTTCCGCCCTTGCACTGTGTGCGCTGTTTGCGTGCACTTGTTGTGTGTGTGCCTACCTGCGTCTCCGCGGTACGTTGCGTCCTTGGTGGTGCATCAGCAGAAGCATGGGAAGGGCCTGCAGTGCTGGATTCATGCCCGGGGTGCCGCTTCTTCGTTGTCCGTGCTCTGCGTCCGTGTTTCCGCCTCTCTTTCACGTGCGGTGTCTCTTTGCCGTGGGAGCCGTTTGTTTGCGGCATCGTAATTTATGCGCCGGGCGGGACGTGTTTGGTCGGACGGTGTGTGTCAGTTGTGCTGCGCCGCTACGTGTGCGGGCGCACTTTGATGGCGGACGGTGTTGCTGGCTTGCCGGCGGTGTTTGGCCTGCTTTTCGCATCGTAATTGGGCGGGCGTGTGGACTGCTGCGTGCTGGCGGTAACTGGTGGTTTTTGCATCCGCCAGCACGGCGGTAGTGCTTCCGCCCGCCATCGTAATGGGCCCCTATATTTTTTTTGTTGATATTTTTACCATCAATGTTTTTACCATTGATATTCAGTGAACCGGTCGAGCCGCCATATTCCGACATTGGTGGTCAGACCGTCACAAGACCACTGCAGCCGCTGGGGATCCACGATCCCGTGGGGGTGGCACAGCAGTCTGCGGCCACAATATGCTGGCGGTGCCGTAGCTGTCACAGTTGTCATGGCGGTGAGCCTTCCATGAAAAGTGTGGTGGTGAGAAAACTAAGGGGGCCCTGCCGAGCCCCCTGTTGCCTCTGGACCAGGGGATGCATGCAGGGGGGCACATGATGTGCACCCCTGTATGCATGCACCCCCAGTTCCTGCACAGCATGAACTTAACAGTCCATGCCCTGCAGGAACTTGCTTTGGTCTTCTCCTTGCGGTGCCTTTCTAAGGCTCACCACCTGGGACCATCAAAGCACAGCCCCCAGACCAGGAGAAACTCCTAATCTGGTGGTGGCCAGTCAAGTTTGGCGGTGTGGGAGCGGGGTGCTGGTGTGGCAGCCCGCTCCCACATGCCAAACTTATAATAATGCCCTTAGTAACTATTTATTTACAATAACTATGGGGGTCATTATGATGGCGGGCGGATCGCCCCCGCCGGGCCGGCCGTAGTCACCGCCGGCCCAGCGGGGGCGATCCGCCCGCCATCCACACAGCAAAGACCCCCCGCCATATTATGATGGCTGGGGGGTCCGCGGCGGATGGAAAGACCGTCCGCTGCTTTTCCGCCGGTCGACGAGTCGACCGGCGGAATACAAGGATAATATGGTGGCGGTGTCTGCAAGACACCGCCATCCATATTTAGATGAATGCGGAGAGCAGCCTTTCCATGGCGGCATTGCCGCCATGGAAAGGCATACAGTGTTTGCTTTTGGGGGCCCGTTGGGGGCCCCCAGGGTGTTGAGGGGGTGGGGGGTGCACATGGGGGGTACCTATGGTACCCCCCTGCATTTGTATGCACAAGATAGCAGGCACCGCGCGGTGCCTGTCACGTTGTGCATGCAAATGCACGACATGCATTCACAGCATTGTGGCGGGCGGTGCTGTGAGCACCGCCCGCCACAATGTTGGGAATAGGGTGTCCCACAGCCACAGTGGTGGTGGCATCCTACTGCCAGGTGCGGGACCGCCGCACCCCTTGCGGACGGTCCCGCATTCCGTTACGGTGGCGGGCGGACTTTGTCCGCCCGCCATCGTAATGACCCCCTATATATGCACATTTCAACAAATCGCACCCACAACATGTCTGAAAACACTGAGCCTGATGGAGCAATTGACACACAAGTGGAAATTTAAGGCAGAACAATTGCTCCTCCTACACCCATAATTCAAACTCCAACTACTAGGAGAGCAAATGTGGCACTGCTACCAGACTTAGAGGAAGGTGATGGAGAGCAAACACAAGGCAGCAACACAACTTCATCTGTGTGCAGGACAGACAGACAATGTAGAGTCCAACAACATACAATTAACAATGATGATGTCTCTGATGACATGTCAGACAGTTCATAATTGTTTGGTGGGCTTGAGAAATCAACTGTCATAAATCAGCGCCAGCAAGCCAAAGAGATAAAAACTGTGAATAGGCATCTACAAAGCATGTCACATTTAACGCTGAAATTTCAGAAAGGTCAAGAGCATTGGATTGCTGGCATGGAAAAGGAGCAACGTATGAAAAGCCGCAAACATAAGCAGCACATAACATGCTATGACACATTTATCAAATCAATACATCTATTGGCAGTGGCCACCACAACTCTGGCCAGGAGAACTGTGAACATCCAAAATGGCAATGGGCACTGCTGCCAAGATGTAGCATATGGTCTGGTCCAAGTGACCACATCTCTGGAGAACATTCAGACTGGTAACCTGTCAGTTATTACCACCACCTGAAAGCGAAGACGGCTCTAACATCAGTGGCATATCTGTGCCAGATGGATGCTGTACAAGGTGAACATACCGACACACATCTGCCTCAGATATATCCCCAACTCCACAGCTGAGAAGGCGACCAGCACCAGAGGTCATAAAAAGTAACTTTTGAATGCACTCAAATGTATGTTACTGGATTGTTATGTTTATGTTCTCAAACTTTGGTGCTTTGTTTAAACAATGACATCCTATAAGGATACAGTTGATGATAGTCAATTACAAAACATGATGATAACCTGAATAAAAGGTTATCTTTCAGTAATGGAAAAACATTACCATTGTGTGTGTTGGCTATTTTTTTAGATGTGGTCATCATTCTTACCTTAAAAATGGTTGTTTGTGATCTCTGTGCGTCGTTCTCAATCCTCTGCTGCACATGTCCCTTCCTGCTGAATCTGTAGTGGTGGTAGTTTGTCATCTGAGTCTGATTATGGCTCTATGTTGACTTTGTGAAGACCCTTTCTCATGGCTATATTGTGAAGAATAGCACATGTGGCAATGATTTTGCAACAGGTCTTCGGTCTGTAGAGTAGTGCTCCACCAGTCTTATATAGGCATCTAAAACATGAATTCAGTATTCCAAAAGTCCATTCAAATATTGGTTGCATTATTTTATAAGGCCTGTTGTACTGCCTTTCACTTCTGGTTCTTGGATTCAAGTATGGTGTCAGTATCCTTAAATAGTATGAGAAGGAGGAATAATTAGATTATTTGAAAAATATGATATTGATCACTGTATTAATTGAGTTTGTAATATCTTTTTTTTTAGTCCTCATATGAGACAAGATGCAAGGAGTCCGTTATGAGATACCTAAAGGGCCCAATCCCGCTAAGAGCCAACTTTTTCTGATCAAGGTCTCGTTCAACATTCCTTAGGAGTTTCCAAAACCCAGCTCTGTACTCTTTCCTTGTTGATTTTGTCTTTAAACCTCAGACACCAGGGTTGGCAGAAACCTCACTGTTAGACTATCATCCCCCTACTGTCGCTTGTACCATGCCGGAAAGTGCTCCCACATCTCAATCTATTTCTCTGAACACTACCACAATCCAGCCAACTAATACATTGTGCAGATCTACTCCATCCAGTGCAAGTCGGTGGAGTAGTGGAGACTCATTTATGCATATTTCCCTTTGTGCAATTAACATCAATATGAATAAAGTTGTGACTGTAACTTCCCAAGTCTTTCTTTGAGCCCTTCACCTTCAAAGATGCCGAAAATAACCAGTGCAAGGCTTACCTTAATCTCTCTTTTCATTATGTCTGTTGTAGCCTTATCCACTTCCTGCCAGAAGAAGTGGATGTCCGGACACTGCCAGAATAAGTGGATGTTGGCTGCTTTCTCCAGACCCCATTTAGGATAGCACCTCACCTTTTGTCCTCCCACCTTCGACAACTTCGTCGGGACCAGTACACCCTATGTATTGTAACTAAATGAGTTCTCTTAAGAGGTGCAGATTTTACAGAGGCCCAAAGTGTAGATATTGATACTTGCCATAAGTGTATTAAATACAGCAATGGCAGTTCCATTCTCCAAATTTCCTCTGGCAGTGTGAGGGGCCGATCTTCACTTTGCACCAGCATCCAGTACCATTTTGACACCTTTTTTTCTGGGAAAAGGTACTTTGCAATTTCTCTTCCCATTCTGTACTTTCTTCCCCTTTATTACCCTGTTCACAAGCCCAATTAGCCAGCTGGTAAAACTTAAATTTAGAGAGCCTATTGTCCGTGAGCCGAGATAGTGTTTCCCATGATGCCAAGATGCCCCCTTCAATCATTTGGCCCCATCTTATTACCCCAGCCTCTATTTAGGGCCTAGCTAATGTGTCTTGCAGACAGTCTGGTGTTCCAGGTGAGTTCCATATCAGAGCAAAATCACTGTAATTTGAAAATCCTAAGATCCACCTAACCTGGATCCAGACTTTATACGCAGCACTCAGGGTCTTTAGTCTAATCTTTTTAAAGAATTTTGGGTGGCCAAATTAGAAGAGGAAGTAGTCACCCTCTTCAGCAGATTATTAGTTAGGACTCAAAAAGGGGAGAAATCTGCTGGAAGCCTCCCGTTAGTAGCAGTCTTACATTCTTCAGTTGAAAAGCCTAGCAATGTAACTGGAAGTCTGGGAAAGCTATGCTTACTTCTAATTTGCACTTGCACAGTTTCTTCCGAATGATTCTCACTCCCTTGCAAGCCTAGATAAAACTACTCAATTCCCCCTGTAATTCTTTGAACCATTCTGCCCTAAAGTTCATGAGTATCATGTTAAAGATAAAGGTAAACTTTGAGAGCATCATCATTTTTATTACATTGATTCTGCCTAGTATTGAAAGGGGGAGATAAGCCCATGAGTCCAAAGGTTTCTTAGTTTCTGTAATAAGTTTGTTAAAATTAGCTTGGGCCACTCTATCCAAATCTTTCACCACCTGAATCCCTAAATATCTAATTTCCTTCTTTCCTAAAGGGCTATCAGAAGAGGAATTCCATGTCATCAATTCCGTTTTCTGCTGGTTCACTAAATAGCCTGAAACCCTCCCAAAGTCGTTTAGTGTATGTAAAATGATGGGAAAAGAACTCTTAAAATCTTGTGTATATATCATCAAATCATCTGTGTATAATTCAACTTTCTTCACCTAATTATTGTTTTAAAATGGAGTGATCTACTGATTTTTCCTGATCCTGCTTGCTAGAGGTTTGATATAAAATTTATAAAGCAGGGGGGACAGTGGACACCCTTGCCGTGTTCCTCTCCTTATCTGAAACTGTTTTGTTAATTTCCCATAGACTATGATCCTTCCTGTTGGTTCTCTATAGATAGACCTGATTGCCCCAAGTAACGTTTCTCCTAGGCCGTATTGCTTAATCACTTCATATAACAAGCATTGGTAATGCATCGGTTTCGCCTATGTAATGATTAAAGAGCTGTTGTCATCAATCATTGTCCGGGAGAAGGAAAGAGCTCCCTGACAGATAAAACAGCAGTGTAGAGGATGTGGCGCAGCCGCCAGAGCTGCTGACTCGAGAGCTGGGGATCCTGGTTTGAGTCTCGGCGGCGCCGCACAACATCCTGTGATTCTCTGCAAATCACCTAATCTCTCCGGGTGACAAATTGTTATATAAATATGCTGTAAGAGTAAAAGGCAACATTTTATGAAAATATAGTTCCACCAAAGCGGATGTTAACAGTATTTCGGCAGCGGGAAACTGATAAAAGAAGCAGACGTGGAACAAGAATTGGTAATTGCAGGAAAATATGCTTCATCCCATAGAAATCGAGGAAAGGTAAGTGGCACGCACAGGAACCAATGAGAAGCCAGGAAAGAGAGGAGGCAGGATGTAAGTCCCTTTTAAGTTTATATTAAAAACAATAGATTTCTCAAGCACAGGCGAAACCTAAAAAGGGCAAACTCACCCTGTCAAATGCCTTGGCTGCGTCAAAAGTCATAGCAGTGAGGGGGGAGTCTTCATCCTTTGCCACATCTATTGCACACAATTGGTCATGAATTAACTCATATAGTTGTCTGACTTTCATAAAACCTTTTTGATCTCAAGTCCCCCAATCACCTTCTCCAACTTCTTTGCCAATAATTGTGTATAGATCTTATAATCACTTTTCCGCAATGATATTGGCCTGTATGTTCATAAATTTGGGGGTCTTTGTTGGGTTTTAAAATTACGCTAATTGACGTATTGTCCCATGAACGTGGCCAGCCATGGCGTTCTGAATATATTGCAGTTAATAGCCTGGTCAGCACCGGAGTAAGTACATCTTTTAGATGTACAGCTCATTTGATAAGCCAGGGACTGCTGCCTTCCCCTTTTTTAGCCCTCTACAGGCTCCTTCCACTTCCTCTGTGCTTATTTTCTGATTTAAGTTCAGCTTAAGTTCTGTTCTTAATACAGGGAGAGCATCATTTCTAGGCCAGCTACCTATCTCTTCTTATGTGATTTTTAAATCATCTTTATATAGATCCTGAAAGAAGTTAGCAAAGGCCCGTTCTATGTCTGGATCTTCTGAACATCGTTCCCCAGTTTCCTTAATTACTATTTCCTTGATTAGTTGTTTAGTACTTTCCACTCTCATTTTCTAGGCCAGTGGTTTACCACAGCCTTCCCCGTATTCATAGTGACCCAATTTGCTAGTTTCCCACTCTCCCTGTATGATTCCTTCCAGATAGTCTTCCAATCCGCCTCTTTCTTGTTTGAGTTTATTATTTACGGCTGTCTGTTCCCAGACATTTTTACAGGTGTTTATTATATGGAAAATATGGAAAACTATGTTGCTGATTCAGGACAGAGATGGTTGGGTTGATAGCAAATGTTAAAATACACAGAGTAGGATACAATTTTTGTGGGATACTATGATCCAAATTGTGACGACCCAAAGCCTTTCCGAGAACTTTACGGTCAATAAGTGGAGGTCGGGCTCATTTAGTGATGGTAGGTGATTTTAATGTATTATTAGACCCCACCCTATACAAATCCACAAGTAGATCAGTGGTTAACTCCCCCAAGTTGAGGGACTGTGTACACCACACGATGAAAGACCTAGGGTTAATGGATGCTTGGCGGTAGAAGGCTGGCCAGGAAAAGGGCTTCACATATTATAATAAAAAATATGGTCATGCCTCCCGGTTTGACTTTGTTCTGATAGACATGAGGTTGGGACAAAAAGTAAAAGAAATAGTACATCGTCCGGACCATTTATCAGATCACTCATCGGTGAAGTTAGAACTTTTTCTAGACATGAGATCAGCCCCATCCAGATGGACTCTGAACAGGACATCATTAGGGAGCCCATCAATAATTAGACAACTAAAAAAGACACAGTAGAGTATTTTGAGGTAAACAAAGAATCCGCTCCCCTACATGTATTATGGGATGCCTATAAAGTTTGTAATCCTCTTACTAAGTAAAAAAAAAAATTGCCAAAATCACCTTGAGAGAGATGGTTATTTATTCTACTGTGGCGGAACATAAAGGAGTCATGTGTGCTGCCTGGGAATCTTGCTACGAGGTCAGTTATGATGAATGAGGCATCACACTCTACCTGAACATTAAGTGAATGGGTGCTTTTCCTGTTGCCATAAATGAATTCATTTTCATAGGGCAGCCATATGGCAATATGTGAACCATCAACACAACCAATAACGTTGGGAAACTGTGCTACCCAATAAAACATTCGCTTTGTGTGTTGTATATCTTGGAGAGTGTTTGGGAAAAACAAATTGGTACAATTAGCCAACCATGATGACCAAAAAACTATGGAAAAACCTAGAAAATGCACTTTGTGACACTCCACATGCCACTGCCATAAAGTCTTAGTAACTGCCAGAGGCTAAAAGGTGTAGACAACATAATACCTGTCATGTGTTGGAATTGCATTGCTTCTGATTGTTGGGGTTTATAGATGAGGATGTAACTCAGCAATTAAACCCAAAATTATCTCACTACTTCTCATAAATCTCCTCCTCAGTCTGTTCAAACAGGGTGACCCTCACCCTAACTATCCTCTCCTGTCTCATTCTCTGCCTATCAGCGAAAATGCTCATCCTGCTTGCCCAGACATACAGAGCTGCCATTCAGAAAAAGCCAGATGAATTTTAGGTGACTTTTTATAGTTTGCACCTGTTGCATCCTGAAACACATTGATGGTATTTGCATTTCCTAATTTGTCCATTTTGCAACTAATCGCAATTAGGAAAGCCTTTGCACTAAGTGTTAGAGAATCACTTTTTGGTAAAAACAATTTGTGATTTCCAATTTCAAAATGCAAAAAGTGAGATTTCAACATAATGGAAAATGCATATTGCACCTTTTAGACCCATCAGTCTTATCGTGATCATATGGGCTGAGACAGGAACTTTGCAAGGCTTGACCCCCCCTTTTATTGGCCTAGGATCAAGACTTCCTCAAATGCTTTCTGTAGGACTTGTGTGACCTGCCAGGCCAGTGGGAAGACAGGGCAGAGGCTGACAGCCCCGCTGCCTGTGGTTGGCACAACCTTTGAGAGGGTGGGCATTGACATTGTTGGGCCTATTGACCCCCAAACTGCTTCTGGCAACAGGTTAATCCTGGTTCTGGTGGATCATGCCACAAGGTACCCAGATGCCATACCTCTGAGGACTGCAACTGAACCTGCAGTGGCAAGAGCCCTTATCAGGATTTTTACCAGACTGGATTATCCCAAGGAAGTGGCCTCTGACAGTGGCACCAACATCATGTCTGCTTACATGCAGTCAATGTGGAAGGAGCGTGAAGTGTCTTACAAGTTCTCTACGCCCTACCCTTTATAAACCAATGGGCTTGTTGAACAGTTCAACAAGACCCTGGAGGGCATGATCAAAAGTCTGCCTGAGGCCTTGAGGCATCAGTGGGACGTCCTCTTGCCATGTCTTCTCTTTGCGTCCAGAGAGGTGCCACAGAAGGGAGTGGGCTTCAGCCCCTTAAAGCTTCTGTATGGACACCATGTAAGAGGACCTCTGAGTTTGGTGAAAGAAGAGTGAGAGCAATCGCCCAGGCAGATTCCCCAGGATGTAGTTAGCTACCTGCTGGTCTTCTGAAGCCAATGGCTAAGTTGTGGAAGCAAGCTTCAGACACTTATAAGCCAGTCAGGAAGTGATGAAGCAGTGGTATGACCAAAATTCTACCCCTGTGTAATTGCAACCTGGGAAGATTGTGTGTGTGATGAAACCTGTGGAGCCCAGGGCCCTCCAAGAATGTTGGACTGGGCCCTGTTAGATTGTTAAGAGGAAGGTTGAGGTCACCTACCTGGTGGATCTCAAGACCCCCAGGCACCCCACAGGGTGTTCCATATCAACCAGATCAAACCCCACTTTGAGAGGTCTGAGGTCACCATGCTGTTGATAACAGATGGAGGGAAGGAAGAGGAGAGTAAGCCTCTCCCTGACCTCTTAGCCTCCATGTAGAAAGACGGATCAGTGGAAGGATGAGGCAATATTCCTCTCTGTTTTCCCTCATACCTTGGACTACCCACCTGTGTACCCATTATGTGGACACAGGAGACAGCCTCCCAGTCAAGAATAAATATTATAGGCTATCTGACAAGGTGAGGGCCAGCATTAAGGATGAAGTTACAAAAATGCTGGAATTGGGGGTGATAGAACCCTCCAGTAGCCCCCGGCCCAGTCCTGTGGTACTGGTACCAAAATCTGCCCCACTAGACACCACACCTGAACTCAGGTTCTGTGTGGACTACAGGGAGCAGAATTCAGTCACCAAGACTGTTGCTCATCCCATCCCCCATCCTGATGAGCTTAAGTACTGGCTGGCCAGTACTTAAGTACCTTTGATCTTACATCAGGGTACTGGCAGATTGCCTTAACAGAGGGAAAGAAGGAGAGGTCAGCATTCTCCATTCCAGAGGGCCACTACCAGTTTAGGGGCATGCCCTTTGGTATCAAGAATACCTCTGCCACTTTCCAGAGGTTGGTGAACCAGATAATGGCTAGAATGGAGGACTTCAGCTCTGCCTACAAGGATGACATTGAGGTCTTCAGTAGCAACTGGTAGGACCACCTTTTTTACCTCCAGGGGGTGCTTCAGGCTCCGCAACAGGCAGGCCTGACTATCAAGGCCAGTAAGTGCCAGATAGGGCAGGGGTATGTGGTGTACTTGGGCCACCTAGAGGGCAGAGGTAAGGTGCAGCACCTCCAGGCCAAGATAGAAACTATCATGGCCTGGGAGCTCCCAAAACGCAGACTGAGGTCAGAGCATTCTTAGGCCTCACTGGGTACTATAGGAGTTTGTCAAGGGATATGGCACCATTGTTGACCCCTTGACAGAGCTGACTTCTAAGAAGCAAGCCAGAAATATAATTTGGTCAGAGACATGCCAAAAAGCATTTGACTCCCTAACACAGGCCATGTGCACAGCCCCTGTGCTTAAGGCCCCTGACTTTTCCAGGGAACTTTTTGTACAGATGCTCGGAGCATGGTATAGGGCAGTACTTTCACAACTTAATGAAGAGGGCCTAGACCAACATGTAGCCTTTATCTCCAGGATGTTACTTCATGGAACAAAGGTGGAGTGCTATTGAGCCTTTGCTGTGGTCTGGGCACTGAAAAAGCAAACTAATCCAAGCACTCAACTAATAGGAAAAAATCAGTATTCAGTCCAACAATAATTGATGTACAGTCCACTTTTAATCCGATTCATCTGTTCGAGCCAAAGGAGATGTAATCCATAAATCTTCACATAAAAGACTAGTTGGAGTTCACACAGCCAATGAAAGTTCCAATCAGTATTAGAATTGTACAGCTAGCATAGAACAGCTCAGCCAACACATGTTTCGTCGATAGGCAAGTAATACCTCGACTTCTTCAGGGCTGTGAACATTTTACATAAAAATTATCAAAGTAAATTATACAGCAACAAAAATGGCAATAACCTTCACCCACCACATGTATCAGGTAGCAGAAGAAAAACAAAAAGGAAGAAATTAAAATACAAATATACAATATATAGTGGACACTAATAGTAACACTAAAAAAACACACAAAAAAAACATGGGTCATTTAAAAGCCATCGTGCAGTAACACATACAAATTTACCAAAATAAACAGATACTAAATGCAATCCAAATGCATAAACATAGAATATGAGTAACAAGCATCTACAATATATACTCATCCCGTGATGATTCGACACAGGATAGAACCATACTCCCCAGCATGCTAAGGCAATCCAACCACGAGTGCCAGACCTCACATTAGTGTAGAATGATGAAATAAGAGAAATATCAATACAAGAGTATCCATAATAACCTGATACGTAGGTAGCAATCTGCTCAATCATAAAAAGTATATCAGGATAACTGGCTCAGTGGTGCCGCGATCATAAACCAGTGGGTTAATGCACTACCCAAGTGAAGAAAATCAACTTTATTCACAAGAAATGAAATCAAAATATCAGTGAATATACAGAAATCATAAACGTTTATGTCGATTGTAGTCCAGAGTTAAATTCATGCAAATTTAATTAAACCAGGAAAAACAGCACCAAAATAATTCCTTTCTAGTTGATGCAGGTAAATAGTTATGGTATAAGGACCTCTTGTCATATGTAACATAATAAGAGATGACCATCTCAAAAAGTAGCCCAAAACCAAATTGTTAGCAAAAACGTACTGACCGTGAGTTTATAAAGGGGCCATATTTTATGGAAGACACTGGGTATGGCCGGTAAAATCCTAACAGCAAGAGTTTGGGTATTTTTGTTTCTATCTTTATCAAATCTTTATAATTAAATTAAAAGAATATGGCCGCAACTTCATTGTAACATAGAATTAAGTAAGTGTAAATGACTTACAGTACAACGGCAGAGTGATACGTCAAGGAGAGTGCTCCTCGTGTACGCTACGGCGTGGACCATAAGCACCATCTCGTAGGTGTTATTTATAGCCACAGAAAATCCAGTCATGTGGATTAGTCACGGAAGCTACCACAGCGGCCATCTTATAATATTACAATACCAAAGTCAGTCTAAAAGTACCAGTTAATACAAATATGTTTCTATTCTGATCATATAAGTAAAACAATGGAAAATATCCAGAATAATAATGTATAAAAAGGAGGCACAGAATAGAGCCTATTAGATACCACAATATATATTCCATATTATAATAGAATTGCCACTAAGAGTAGTGTCTAATGCGTCAACATAGAATACTTATTAGTTTCACTACATCGGGTCACGCATACTGGCCACGATCGTAGCTGTGGCAGACATCTTGTAACGAACGCCAAAGAATAGGGAACAGCAGAACCTCTTTACAATCAAACCTGATTAGGGCTAATGTTCTTAATATGTCCATTCAAATATAATAGACAGAAGACAAGCAATATTTAAATAATAAATAAATAGGCAGTCAGGCTTCAGAACACACTTCAGCACTGAAATTGCATTGCTAGAAGTTGTGGAATATGTAAGGAGTGCCCTGGACAAAGGGGGCAAGGCCATCTTGATCATGTTGGACTTGTTGGCGGTCTTCGATTCTGTCCCTCATTGAAGACTCCTCAAGCACCTCCAGACAATCGGGATTAAGGATATAGCTTTGAATTGGCTCACCTCCTTACTGGATAAATAAGTCAAGAGTTTTGGATGCCTCTTTTTTTTCTAAAGCACAAGAACTGACTGTTGGGGTACCACAGGGCTTGGCTCTGAGCCCTATTTGTTTATCGTTTACCTTACACCATTAGCGGTATTAGTGGAATCTCTAGAAGCTAAAGTATTCTCCTATGCAGATGCCATCCAAATTCTCTTCTCCTGTGAGAAGGGAGAGGAGTTTGCTGGGGAGGCTATTACAAACTGCCTTTCAAAGGTGTTTCACTGGCGGGCTATTAATCAGCTAAACTATAATCCGGATAAGACTGAGAACATGGTCTTTGGTTCATCTCCATTTGACCTATGGAGATCTTTCTGGCTGAAGGATGCTCCCCTCGTGGGCCCTCAACAAGACGCAATAAAGAACTTAGGAATTACATTTGATAGTGTCCTCTCTTTCCGACCACAGATCCAGGCGCTGTCAGGCTTCTGCTTTGGGCTGCTAGGGATGCTGAAAACATTTCTGCCCTTTTTGTCAGTGTTCCAAAAAAACTGTAATCCAAGCATTAATAACCTCAAAATTGGATTATGGAAATGCTCTGTACCTAGGTCTCCCAGAGTACCTCCTTGGCAGATTTCAAGTGGTACAGAACTCAGCAGCCCGGATGCTTCTCAATTGTCCCCTGAAAACACACATGTCCTCTCATCTGAAGGCCCACCAATGGCTTCCCATAAAAAAAGGATCTTGTTTAAATCCATGGTCTTGGTACACAAAGCTCTGCATGGCACTGGAGCCAGCAATCTGAGGGAGAGGATTCATGACTATGTCCCTCCCAGAACCCTACCTTCTCCTTCAGAACATTTGGCTAGAGTTCCTAAAATCTGTTGGCTCAGATCATGTGGTAGATCCTTCTCCTATCTTGGTTCGGTGACATGGTACAAACTCCCTTTGGAGTTATGTACTACCGATCTCCCCACGTTCAAGAAAAGCTTAAAGACATAGCTCTTTCAACAATCTGCATAGGCTACACACTGTAGGTGCCGTTAAGTCTGTTAGCGCCAGGACACTCTCTGAGTAGCTGTGTGCTGTATAAAACTCATTAACATAACATAACATAAGTCATCCCTGAGGTAGGCCCTAGGTA
This sequence comes from Calotriton arnoldi, assembly GCA_963921515.1. Lineage (NCBI taxonomy): Eukaryota > Metazoa > Chordata > Amphibia > Caudata > Salamandridae > Calotriton > Calotriton arnoldi. Next base: position 202,333 of record CAWUFW010017996.1, read on the forward strand.
GCCCATAGGGCAGGGTGCTGTGTAAGTAAAAAGGTAGGACATGTACTTTTAATTTTTACATGTCCTGGTAGTGAAAAACACCCAAATTTGTTTTTCACTACTGTTAGGCCTACTCCTCACATAGGTTAACATTGGAAATTCTTTATTACACTTTTAAACTGTAATTCCTGGTTGGAAAGGAGTAGCTGTATCATGTTTTATATCTTTGGAGTGGTGATGATAAATCCTCTTTACTGGTAAAGTTTGATTAAACATTACTATTTTGCCACTTATGGAAAGTGGACTTTTCTCTGCTCTTATAGCTCTAAGTGCCTGCAGCCTGTCTCCAATACATGCCTGGGGTGGGTGACAGCTTGACTTTGTGATTCCCTCTAGACACCCACACACAAAGGAAGGTTAGGTGTTTCTCAGTGTCCATCTGCATCCTGATGGCTCATCGTGTGCAGGATGGGAGGGAGTAGCTGACACTTACAACTGAATAGGTAGTGTCTATCCAATCTGTAGTGAGTCTGGAACCAGGGCTCGAAAGAAAGGACCTCTGTGCACTTCAAAGACCCTTATTTGAAGTCACCCCCACTTCAAAGGTACAACTGGGTATAAGTACTGGGTCTCTGTCCCCACCAAATCAGAACTTCTGGACCTGTAAAAAACTCTATCAGAAGGACTGCTGTGCTGCTACAAGGGCTGTCATTCTGCTGGAATGCTGCTCTGGAAGAACTGTTTTTCTGCTGCGCTTCTCTGCTGCCTGCTGCCCGTTGACCCTGCTGAGGAAGTGCTGGACTCTGCCTTGAACCAAGAGCAATCGCAAATGGCTTGTTGATATGCCTCCTGTTTTGGAGACTCAGGGATATCAAAGTCTCACCACCTGCTCCTGTGCTTGGTCCTATGGAGGTGGACCCAGGTGCTTGCTCCAGTCGGACCGACGCAACTCCCGTCTATGTGTAGCAGAATCGATGCATCCTCACTGTTGCGGGAGCAGAATCGGAGCATCACACTTGGAACCTGCGCATTACCTTAAAGAACCGACTCATAAGAACCAAAGCCTCACCGCCGCTGCAGTGTGAGAAGATCAATGCATCCCCTCGACTGTGTGGAGAAACTTGTCACATTGTGTACGGAACCAATGCTTCTCTGCTCAGCGCATCGTCTTCGGAAGCATACATAGCAACCACTGCATGAAGGATATCAACACATCACCTTGACTGCGGGATCAACACCGACGCATCACTTGACTGCACCCCACAGTTTGCTGTTGTGACCAGGATCAAGGTACTGTGTTCAGCGTGCCTGCATGGTTCCCATATCTGGCCCATGCTTCATCGCGGTCGGCTTCAACTCTTGACTTTGCCCCGGTCCTGCGCAACCAGATAATCCCCATTGGTGCTTATTGATTCTAAGCGCTACAGACATTTTTATTCTTAAAAAATTCAAACCTCGACTTCTACTATTTGGATTTTTGTTGTTTTGGTCTTATTATATTTATACGAATCATATCTTATTTTCTAACCTGGTGTGGAGTCTTTTTGTGGCGTTTTCATTGTGTTACTGTGTGCTGTATTACACAAATACTTGACAAATTACCTCTTAAGTTAAGCCTTCCTGCTCTGTGCCAAGCTACCAGAGGATCAGTACTGGTTAAATTATGGTGTGTATCTGACACACCCTGATTAGCATTGTTGCGCCTGCTTCAACAGGGTGAATACCTCTGCCAACCAGAATCCCAATTACTAACAGCATTACCAAAAATGCCTTTCGTACATGTGAACTCACCATTTTGCATTTCCACACGACCTGAAATTGCGATTCACACCGCTAGGAAATGCAAAATGGCTTACTATGTAAGACCCATACCTCCTACCTGAGTAGCTCCAGGATCATTTATGAAGAACCTGCCTTCTAACTATAACAATGTTCACTGCTTATGAAACCAGGCTCTACCCATATGATTTAATGAGATTTGTGCGAGCATGCTTGAGAGTATGAGTGTCTTGTCAGATCCTGCAATAGATGCTCTGTGTTGGAACACACAGTTGCATCATCAAGCTCTTTCAGGTTGGTGTAAGATTTGTTTTCCATTTTGGAATTGTACCAATGAGTACATGTGTCATTTTTATGTGTTTGTGAAACGGATGGACATTTACACGAGTCATTTTTGTTCTATAGGCAAGGTATGAAAAGGCCCTATTGTATGAGTGGGGAAATTAGTAGCCAAGTCACCAATCCATTCAGTATTGTGGTTGCATAAACTGCTTGTTGGCTTGCATAGTCGACTTGTATAACTCAAAGGGCCTGATTCACAAAGATGAACTTACACTTTTGTGTTAGTTTACGAATGTTTGGTATTAACAAAGAGATTTACTAGTAGTATCTTTACGAGTGCGGAGTCTCTGTACAAAAAGAGATAGGTCTGTCCTATCTTTTTATCTTGCCATTTTCATGAAAATCATGAGCAATGGGGTAAAGAAATGGCCAGTAAAGAAAAGTTCATAAGAAAATTGGCTTCTTTACTATCAGCAGGGGCCCCAGGACCAAACGGTCTCCCAACCAGAAAATTCAAATGAGCAACAGTGGAATGGGCCTCTTTACTAAGTCCTCTTTTTAAAAACTGCATCGTGTTGAATAAAGTACCGGACAGATAGAGAGGCTCTATATTAACGCCAATTCACAAAAAAGGTGCAAACTATCAACCGGCCAACTTTAGGTTAGTTGCCCTTCTTGATGGAAAATGTTTTGCAAAAATCCGGAATAACAAACTAGAGGAATGGGCTGATTTAAAGGCTTTAATTCCCAAAACCCAATCAGGTTTTAGATGCTGCCCTCCCTCCCTTCTCAAGGCCGCTAACAACAAAGACACCCCTCATCTGTATGACAAATCCATCAACTTTACCACTGCTTTTGACAAAGTGTACAGATCAAGACTCTGGCAGAAGTTGTCCAATTGGGGCATCCTGGAAAATCTACTGAGAGCCATCAGGAGCTTTTACACCAGGACTTGGGTGAAACTGAAAATATCAGCAAACCCACAACCCATAAGATCTTGGCCAACACTGGTGTAAAACAGGGATGTACAAATGTATCTTAGCCCCACTTATGCTTAATCTCTACCTGAATGATATAAATAATGCACTAGCTTCAGTCCATGCCTCCCCCCCAAATTTGCTGGCGCCTATATCCATTGCCTCCAGTATGCAGACGATACATTATTATTTGATCACACTGCTGTGGGGCTCCAGCGATCCTTGGATGCACTCGCATTGTATTGCAAGGAAAATAAATTAACAGTCAATCGTTCAAAAACAAAAAATCATAGTATGTGGAGCCAGAAACAACAATACCGCCCAAAAATTCAGATTTGCCAGTAATGATGTGGACCTGCAGCAGGTATCAAGCTTAAAGTATTTGGGCATTCACTTCAAAAAGTGTGGGTCGCACTTAACACAGCTCACTTTTCTAAAAGAAATCTCCTTGTCCATGATTATGAGCTTCCAAAAACTGGCAAAAAAGATGCGAGGGCCAGACCTCACATGCATTTGCAAAGTAATCGATGCCAAGTTTATACTTAGTTTAACCTATGGCTCATTGATATTCAAAGATCATATTGCTACATGGTTGGATAAAGCCCGAACTCGATCCTACAGACGTATGCTCCATACTCCCTGATGACCCTCCGTCATCTCAAATACTATGCAAACAATCAGTTTTGCTGAAAGCTCATTTTCTGGGATATTACGCTAAGCTGAAGGAGGTCCCCAAAGAATCTCTCAAAGAACTGATATGGCTTGGCATTCATGATAAGAAACGTCAATAGGAATCCTACGTCAGGAATTCAACTGAGCTTTTGGGAGCCAAGAGCATCCTTGAACAAAACCTGGCTCCAAAGTTACCTAACCAAATCAGGTGAAGGAGACAGGCAAGAGCTAGCTCAGAAGGCACATGCATATCTCTGTGTGACTTTCTATCAAGACCAAAGAAATGCTTCAAACCTATTTTGCCCTATGAAATTGGCTATCAGAAAAGAAAAGAACTCATGAGGCTTAGATGTGGACCGATACCTTTAAAAGCATACACATTTGGGCGTTTAAAAGGTTCCTCTGACCATCATTATTTCGGCTGGAATCATTGATGCATGTAGTTTGCCTTTGCCCCTGTTTCAAAGGTTTAAGGTGCTACTGGTTAAAGCCGATAGTTAGATACTTGGGCATATTTCAATGTAACAAAGCTATTTCTGCATGTCTGAGTGGAGCTGAGCACAGCTCTCAGCTAGGTGTGTGACATTCCTCAAGGAAGCGCTTAAGTTATTGAATTGGAGCAGTTAAAAGTGGCAGCCTGCCTATTTTATCTTAAACCTGAAAATAGTTCCTGATGCGATCCCATTGTGCACTTCAACTACTGGCCTACAGCACTGTTGCTATAGCTTGGCTAGGACCAGCGGGGACTAGGTAAGGGAGACCCTCTGTTACCACAAAAGTACTTTATGAAATAAATAGGAATCCCCCATCTCTTGAAGCCAAACAAAACTGGTTTAGGCATGTTACTAATAGGTTTAAGAATTAGGGGGCATATTAGCAAGAAGAGGCGATAATCATCGCTAACCCTGCTTAGCGTGATTTTTATTATCGCTGGCTATCGCTGGAATATATCGCCACGCTAACGCTGTATTAGCAACGATTAGCGCTATGGCGATGAATATTCCAGCGATAGCGGGGAAATGGGCCAACAACGCTGAAAAACCAGCGATGTTGCATGGAGAAGGGAGAACACCTTGCTGATACGACCCTGTGGTCGTATCAGCATAATCCACCCCCCATGTTAGGTATGGCTAACACCTGCTAATTGCAGGTGTTAAATAAATGGCGATGACCCCGGTTAGCGCGACTTTTCACGTCGCTAACTGGGGCCATGGCCACCTTGCTAATAGGCGATAGGCCTGTTAGCGGGTGTTTCCCAGGTTTGTTCGTCGGAACGCCCACTTTGCATGTCATTAGCGATAAATATCGCTGACATGCAAAGCGGTAAAAAACGGGCGCTAATGCCCGAAAACTGTCGCTAACTTCTGTTAGAGACAGTTTGTTGATAGGGCGATATGAATATCGCCGCTTTAGCGGCAAGAAGTGCCGCTAAAGCGGCGATAGTGCCCTTGCTAATATGCCCCTCGGTTTTTTTGGTTTGCCAGGATTAGCACGACTTAAAACCAATGTTACTGCAAAATGCACTTTACCAACTGGGTTTGCATTACCAGTCTAATGAAATGGCATAGTGCTCGTCATACATCCGGCCACTATCATCGGACTTCTCAAGCCCGAAGTGGTTGCATTTTGCACCTCACTTATCACCTCGCAGCCTTGTTGATACATCTTTGCTAGGTCTAGTGGGGACCAGGTGTGCCAGGCCTTTGGTCGCTGTAAAAACTCTTTACACTTCTGATGGGATTCCACTTGGCTCCTGAAGCCCAACGGAACTACTTGGTGCAAGCCACCAATTGGTTTACAAATTGGCTTTCTCAGACCAATAAGATTGCACTGTGCAGTTCAATTACCAGCCGACATCTTAGCCGTTACATATTGGCCAGGACTAGAATGGATATGGTACGGCAGGCTCCCTACTATCAATAAAGCGCTTTACGAACCTAAGGGGAATCCTCCGGGCCCTTGACGCCTAATGAATTTGCCCTGTATATGTTACCAATCGGCTTATGACTTTGTTCTTTTAGACTGCCCATGACTAGTGTGAGCTAGATTTGGCAGGTCCCTTGGCATCGCAATATGCACTCTATGAACCCGGCCTCCATTGTAAGTCCAATGAAATCGCACAATGCACTTTGTCCTCCCAATCACTATCATAAGTCTCTTTAAGCCCGATGTGGTTGCACTTTGCACTTTATTCACCGGCCTGCAGCCCATTGCTACATTTTAGCTAGGACTAGTGTGGACAAAGTGTGTTAGGACCTTTAGCAATGCATAAACCTTTAATGAACAATTAATCACTGCGCTTTATCTACTGGTCTACATATTGCTCCCCCTGGCTGGTGGGGAAAACTGTGAATCAAGCCTGCTAGGCCTCTTGATATTCCAGATATCACTTTATGAACCAGGAGGAAGTCTCCCTGGCTTTTGAAGCTCAATGGTGATATTGCAAAACGCACTTTAATAGTTGGTTCACTCTTCAACCCTTAGGCTGGTGGATAATAATGTTATGCTCCCCAGCCTTATACTCCTGTTTTTTTTTTAATAGTCTGTGGTAGGATTTGTAGGATCCGGTCATTCATAGCGTGGTGTGCGTCTTGATCGGGCTCACTATGTATGTTATTTAACGTACAGCCTACCCTGACGTCAGGTTTTGCTGCTAGTGACTCCAGACCCTACTACCAAAGGCTTACCAAAGGTGCTTTCATATAAATGTCTCCTCAGTGCCACCCATCAAATCTCATAAATAGTTTTCGTAGTAACCTTGGCAAATTTCTAGCCATCATTTTAAAGTACATTGAGTGGGCAGATTAGGGCTCTATTTTATTGGAAGCCTACCTTACATATTACGAATTTATATTGATTGGAAAGATGTAATATATAAGCATTTTTATGATGCACTGAATGGACAGGTGTATGTACGAATTGATTAACTGGAATATTATTTGACTCTGCCTTGTTTGAACTATTTTACATGTCTTTGCCTTATTGTTATGGTCTTAAATAACTAGAAACAATAACATTTACTTACTTACTTACCACTAATAAATCCCTGAATACCAAACGATCATAAACTTACACAAAAGTGTACATTTACCTTTGTGAATCAAGCCCCGAGTGTTGTGTTCACCTCCTTAGAGATTGCCATTGTAGAGACAGAGGGGCCGATTCCGATCTCGGCCGGTAGGGCTCCGAATCGGATTCGGCATAACCGGATCCTATTCGGAGCCCTATTTCCCGACCGATTCGTATGCGCGTCCGGACGAGCGAGTACGATGCGTGCGCTCGCGAAATCTCCGACCAACTCGTTCGCAGGACCCGACCGCTCCGACCGACTCGCACGGGGACGACTCGCACCGCGCAATGGAGACGTTCCCCGGCCGGGTAAGTACGATGCGCACCTCGACCGCTCCGACCGACTCGCGCAGTCCGGCTCCAAGGAGCTGTCGGAGCCGCACTTTGGGGGTCCGTGTTGGACCCCCCTGGAAGCGTAGGCGTGCCTACACGTGCATGTACGGCGCGACCCGCATCGACGCGAACACGCTGTAGGGGGCGCCCTTGTTCGCGTCGTGCCCATTGAGTCAATGGGAGCCCGTGTACGCGTCGTACGGCTGGCTCCCATTGACTTCAATGGGAGTCCGACCGAATCGAGTCCGATAGCATACGTGCGCATCGTACTCGTTCGGTCGGGCTGCTAGGGTCCGATTCGGTCGGAAATCTCTCCGGGTCCGGCTCGGTCGGGGAGATTTCCGGCCCGAATCGGAATCGGCCCCTGAGTATCAGGACTGTCATGTTGTTGAACATAAAGCTAACAAAGGAGCTTATCAGAGGGTTGTTTTCTGTGAGGATTTTTCACTTTGGCAATATTTTTTTCTGTCTAGCAAATAATAACAATATAATTCATGATCTCACTTAATCAAACAGAACTCCTATGTATCGGTCACTGACACAAATGGAAGAAATTGATTATGTATCACATGATCTTATCAGGGTCTGATGATGCACATGTGGAAAATTGAATATATTTTGGGCACAAGCATAAGAATTAGGTGAATTGTCACACTATTTGTGTTTTATTTATGAATAGATACAGAACTGTACATCTAAGGTGCATCATCTTCCATTTTTAATCAACAATTGAGGCTAACCACACCAAACCTCAATATAACTGTATGTTTCATGATCAATGTTTATCTTTCAATATTATGGGCCTGAATTAGATATAGGTGGGTGGCCAGTGGTTCTGCCATGGGGATGGAGTAAATTACTCCATCCCCATGGTGGAAGGGATGCCCACCTAATTTATAAATGACTGCAAAGCAAACGGTCATTTATAAAGGCATTAGCAGGAACCGCCGTCAAGGCAGTTCTTGTCAATGCATTTTACTATTTGGTGCAGGGCTGTGTTGGAAGGACTCAGCCCTACAGCAAACAGTATTCTTTTCAAAAAGAAAAATCCAGAAATGGGATCTTCTTTTTGAAAAGAAAAAAAAGCAATGTTTCTCTCACCATGGGAGGCTTCTCCCATGGCGGGGGAGCATTATAACAGTTTTACTGTTCCCTAAACCTGCCGGTAAGAAACAGTAAACAATGACTACGTCTGCCCATGTAAATTGGGTGGGCAGACATAGCAATTTGTCCCACAGCTCTGACTCCCCAGAGGTGCCGGAGGGCATTAATCACGGCAGAGACAAAGAAGTCACCACCATGATTAACCCTAATGTCCACCCACATGTAAATGCGGTGGGCACACCACTATCTTGGTGGGGAGGGAACTCTGTCGCCGCTGTGACAGAGAACCCTCTATGCCAATAGATAAATTATGCCCTCTGTCTGTTGCCTTAGCCATATTTAGTTTTTTCGTTACCTATCAAATTTGCATACACTGTAACGATGAATTGGTGGAGAAGACAGAGGATGAGTGGAGTACCTCCATAGATGAATCTTAGGATAATGGTCACAGAGTATACACACCAATCAGAAACCTCGGTAATGGAGAGCTTACTCTATTATTCTGCTTCTATGCAGAAAAGCAGTAAAAAGGGTAAGCCATTCAAATTCTCCTCATCTGCGGATGTGAAAATTTGTGACTGGATAGATATTGATGTGCACAAAAAGCAGGCCAGAAGGGTGACTTAAATTCTGAACCATAGTAAGTCATAAGAATGATGATATCTTAGATAGGCTAATGATGTGGGTGATAAACACCTGTGATAAAACAGTTCCTGAAGGTCACCTTTGAAATAGGACAAAATGGTCCCTTTCACTTTTGTGACGCAAAGCCATTGCAAAGTGTTAGGGTGGGGTTTGCTATCCAATGCAAATCAGGATTTGCATTGGCTATTATCTCCAAGTAGCACAAACTGTGCTATGTGCTTGTTTGCATCAAGGGGACGTTCTACGGGTGGTGCAAGGGCATTCCCATGCACCAACCCATAGGTTTTAATGCAAATGCCTACTTACAAACTTTGGTAGACAGAGATTTGTGCCAAAATCGTATGCCTCCTTGAAGAAGGTGGAATGAAGAAAATTATTTCATTTCTCCTCGTTCTTCCATCTGTCAATCAATCAATCAAACCGGATTTGTAGAGCAGGGCTTATCACCCATGGGGGTATCCAGGCACTAGGTTCTTGCTGCTGATGGTGAGATCAGTTGAACAGCCAAGTCTTGAGTCCCTTTCTGAATCACGGGAGTGCGAAATTCGGAGTGGAGGGGAAGGTTTTTGCAGGACTTGGCGCAAGATAGGAGAAGGAGCATCCTCCACTGTAGCTTCGGTGGATGTGAGGAGTGTAGGCAAGGGTGAGGGGGGAGGATTGCACATGTCTGTAGGGTCAATGGACTTTCAGGCTGTAGTTGATGTATGCTGGTCCTAGATTGTGTAGGGCTTTGTAGGAGTGTATAAGCATCTTGAAGTAGCATCTCTTCTGAACGGGGAGCCAGTGGAGCTTCTTGAGGTGGGGGCGGTGTGGGTCCATTTAGGAAGGTCGAGGAGGAGTCTGGCAGCAGAGTTCTGTATCGTTTGGAATAACTCCTTAAGAGTTGGGTGATGAATCCTACATAGAGTGTGTTGCCATAGTCCTTGGGCTGGTGACTAGGGCTTGTGTGACAGTTTTCCTGGTGTTAACGGGGAGCCATCTGAAGATTTTCTGGAGCATGCGGAGATTGAGGAAGCAGATGGATGAGACTGCATTGATCTGTCTTTTCATGGTGAATTTGCTATCCAGCATGATGCTGATGTTTCGGACGTGGTCAGTCAGTATGGGTGAGGGTCCAAGTTCAGAGGGCCACCAGAAGTCACTCCAAGGGGAGGTACTGTTCCTGAAAACCAGCACTTCTGTTTTGTCCGTGTTGAGCTTTAAACAGTTGTTCTTTATCCAGTCAGCGATTCTCTTCATACACTTTTGGAAGTTGGTTCTAGTGGTGGAGGGATCTTCTGAAAGCGAAATGATGAGCTGGGTGTCATCTGCATAGGACATGATGTTGAGGCCGTGGGTTCTGATGACTTTGGCTAAGCGCGTCATGTAGGTGTTGTACAGGGAGGGGCTGAGGGATAAACCTTGAGGAACACCACGGATGATGCTCTTGGTTTCTGAGGTGAATGGTGGTTGGTGAATTCTCTGAGCTCTTCCTGTGAGGAAGGAGGTGAACCATTTGAAGGCATCTCCCTGGATCCCAAAGTGATATAATTTCTTGATCAGGGTGTGGTGGAATACAGTGTCAAATGCTGCTGAGAGGTCAAGGAGGATCAGGACCACTGTTTGTCCTGGGTGGAGGATGGTTCTGATGTCGTCCGTGACAGTGATAAGGGCGGTTTCAGTGCTGTGGTTGGCTCAGAAGCCGGATTGGGAGGTGTCTAACAGATTGTTGTTCTCTAGGTGTTCACTGAGTGGTTGGTTCCCAAGGACTTTGGTGGAAAAAGGGAGCAGAGAGATGGGGCAGTTTTTCTTGAGTTCGCTGGGGTCACAGGAGGGTTTCTTGAGGAGGGATTTGACCTCTGTGTGTTTCCATTCATTGAAGATAGGGGTGAGTTTGTTGCTGATTTTCTTGCTTCTGAGTTTGAAGTAGTGGCGGGGCCATCGTGTTCTGAGTAGTGAGCTGTTCCCATGTCATGAGTGGGTGGTTGGAGTTGGCAGCGGTGGGAGCGAGGGGACTATAAGTGCTGGTGGGTTGGGGTTTGATGTTTTTGTAGTTGGTGGATATCTTGTTGTGGAGGAAGTCTGCCAGACCAGAGATCTTGGGATGGGGTGATGGTGTTCTTGGTGGCTGACAAGCTAGAGAACTCTCTGACGAGAGTTCGATAGGGTTGGCCAGGGCACATCATTTTGTGTCTTTTAGGCATTGGTGGTAATTGTTGAGGGTTCTCTTGAGGGTGGGTTGGTCTGCGGGGTCCTTGCTGGTGCGCCATCTCCTTTCTAGATGCTTACAGTTGCTTTTCATGGTTCTGAGTTTCGGAGTGTACCAGATGCTCTGTTTGGTGCCTCTCCTGGGTTTGTTGGGCTTGATTGGGGTGATTCTGTCAACACAGTTGGTTATCCAGGTGGAGAAATTCTTGACAGCCTGTTTGAGGTTGGCAGCAGGTTCAGGCTGGGTTGTATTGAGGGTGTCAGTTCAATGGATCTCTGTTATTTTGTTCTAGCTGCAGTGAGAGGAGCTGGGTGGTGGTGCCAGGGGATCCTGTGATGGTGAAGTGGACAATGGCGTGGTCAGTCCAAGTGAGCTCAGTGACATGACTGTACTTGATTCTGGTGCTGGCAGTGGAGATAGGGTTGAGCGTGTGTCCTGCGCTGTGTGTAGAGTTGGTAACCAGTGGGGTGAGGCTGATGTGTCTCATGCTTTCAAGGAGGTTGGTAGTGTTTGTGTCATTGAGTTCATTGAGGTGGAAATTGAGGTTGCCGAGGAAGGTGTAGTGTTTGGAGTCAATGGCAAGTGGGGCGATGAAGTCCAGGATGGCATTGCAGAAGACAGGGCATGTTTCTGGAAGTCTGTAGGTGAGGTGCCTCTGATGGTTGTTTTGCCAGCGGTGTGGAGTTGAAAGTTGAGGTGTTCCATAATCGTTGTGGTGTCATCATTAGTTGTGGTGCAGTGAATGGTTTCTTTGTGGAGGATGATGATGCGCTTGTTGGTGCGGTCTCAGTGAATCATCTTGTAGCCATCAGTGGTTGCCTTGGGGATGTCAGGAGCAGAAGCGGGGTTGAGCGAGGTCTCAGTGCTAAAGATGACGTCGGGGCGAGGGATGTGATGGTATCCCAGATTTCGGTGGCGTGTTTGCAAAGCGACCAGGTTTTAAGCAGGCACTAGAGTGTATCTGGGGTGGCCGTGGTCGGTGGGGTTGGTGTGGTGATGGTTTCCGTGTGGGCAGGTGGCCCGGTGTTGCAGGAGAAGCAGCAGTGTTGACATGTAAATGGTCCTATCATTGATTGAGGCGAGGTGAAGCAGCGGTGGTTGTTGCGGCTTTTGGGGTCCAGGGTTTGGAGCTCGGTGGCTAAAATCTGTTGGCGGGAGGAAGGTCAGGGTTCCTGGTGCTGGGCACGGTCCAGGAGCGGATGGGCGCAGACGGGCTTGTCTTTGGCACGCCCACTGGTCAGCCAAGCTGTGGCCTCCATTAAGTAGGTCCCAGGAGGAGGAAGGGGCACTGGGTGGCGGGAGGCAGGTGTTGAGAGCCGTGAAACAGCAGGAAAGCAAGGGGCAAGGTGGGCCAGCTGGCTAAGAAAACAACAGTTACAAAAAGCACAAATAACAGCTGACAAAAAAACTGAATATGGCAAAGCACAAAATACAGCAATAGTGAAAGGACAGGAACAATACTTATAATACTAGTTAAGTGGTGGAGTCTAAGTTGTAAGGGAAAACAGGATACAATGACAAAGTAGAAATGCAAAACAATAACAATATAGTAGAACAACAGCTGAGCAAAGTAAAGTACTCTTACGGGGGCTGGAGCAGCAGCAACGTCTAGTGGGGATGGAGAGAATCAAGAGTCAGCGGTACACAAGCAGCAGAGTCAGGGAGACCTGCTAAAGGGCAGCGAGGGAGAAGTTGGCACAAGTGCTGTGCATTTTTCACATACATACAAAGTGAGAAAGGCATTAAAGCATAGTTTTAGTTTTTGTATGGAAGGGGCACTTTCCATTACAAAGCCCATGCTTCAAAGAATGCACTCACCCTGTGGCACAAGAATGTGTGCATTGGGGCATGGCTGCCAAAAGTGTGCCAGTGCTGAGGGAGAGAAAAAATGAAACATATCTTGATAGATGTGGCACATTTTTTCTTTCTCGCTTTGACACAGGGCAGCGCAGCACCATTGGTGCAGCATTGCCTTTTATCAAAGAATAGTATATCTGGGCACGAGTGATCATATTTCTTGCTTGTGGGTGAACTCTATTGTGCCAGGGTTCACTGACAGAATATCGACACCCAAAATATCCCCATACCACAATATCGAGTTATAAATATCGATGTAAAAAATATCAACATCCTATATTTATAAAGATAAGTACAAAAATATCGAAAAAAATATCGGTCATTAACATAGTTGTACAAAATGTCGTTTTTATATATATATATATACATATATGAATATATATATATATATAAATATATTTATATATATATTTATATATATTTATATATATATATATATATATAAATAATAAATATTAAATATATTAAATAACATTAATTTAAAAAAATTAGATTTAATATACATTTTAACAAATATAACAAAGAAGCGTAATAAAAAAGTTAAACACACATATATAATAATGAATATATATATATTTACTTTAAAACCATTAATAAACTATTAGATTTAATTTATTTATTAATTTTAACATTATATAAAAATGTAAGTAATAAATATATATATATATATATAAATCCAAACAATCCTTCGGTGAGAAAGAAGGCGGCACACCAATATCACACCAGGGAGGATTTAATGTGCAAGAAAAGAACAACGCGTTTCAAATTTGACGAAGGCCGACAGGCTGAAACGCGTTGTTCTTTTCTTGCACATTAAATCCTCCCTGGTGTGATATTGGTGTGCCGCCTTCTTTCTCACCGAAAGGATTGTTTGGATTTTTGTGGTTTTGCCACCACGGCAGGCACCGGCAGTTACAGGCAGGCGTACGGCGTTGGGCAAAATTCTTTGAACACATATATATATAAATATACATATACTATTCCCACTCCAGTCAATGCAACAGTAGGGAAAGTGTTGGATAGCGGAGGGGTAAAAATTACTATTCCCACTGCAATGAGTGCAACAGTAGGGAAAGTGTTGGATAGCAGAGGGGTAAAAATTACTATTCCCACTCCAGTGAGTGCAACAGTAGGGAAAGTTTTGGATAGTGGAGGGATGCATTTTCTATTTCCACTCCAGTCAGTGCAACAGTAGGGAAAGTGTTGGATTGCGGAGGGGTAAAAATTAGTATTCCCACTCAAGTCAGTTCAAAATTAAAAACAAACAAAATAGCAACAACAAAAAAAATACTTAAAAAATAAAAAAGTAAAAAAAATATAAATAGTTAAAAATAAAAATAAAAATATATTTAATATTAAAAATACACAAAAATAAAAACATATTATAATGTTAAATACATATCACAAATACCTACACATATATTAAATAAAATAAAATAATAATTTTCAAACAAAAAAATATTTTTAGTTAGAAATTATTTAGAGGCAAAAACATTAATTATTACATATATTTAGTTTATTTACTTCCTACCCTATAACACCACACAATTCACAACCCACATCTAATTTTGTTTTAAAAATGTACTTAAATAATTAACATAATTAATTATCAATTCAAGAAATAATATTAATTAAAAAACAAATTAAAACACGTAAAACTTAATTAACTTCCCACCCTTTACCCCCTTAAACCCCACAACCCACACCTAAAACTAATGACACAATTTCCATATTTCATTCTCAATTAATTAATTAATATTAATTAACAACAAATTATTAATTAATTAAACATAAATTACTTCCCACCCTTTACCCCTATAAACCCCACAACCCTCACCTAAAAAATGTACACTAATTGCCATAATTAATTACCAATTAATTAATCAATATTAATTAACAACCAATTAATAATTAAATACAAATAAATTACTTCCCACAATTAACACTATAAAATCTCAATTAAATAAATACTGATACATTTTAAAAAATCATTAATTTATTATAATTAAATTACTTCCAACCCTATTTCCCTATAAATCCACAACCCGCTATGGAACTAAAAAACTCAAAATTTAATTAAAATAAAATTGATAACTACTAAAAATTTAACACATCTATTAAAAACATAAACAATACTTATACAAAAAATACATCACATACGTTTAAAATATAAATGAAAAGACATAACAATAATTAAAAAATCGATATTTTAAACAACTATATTTTAGCAAACGATATTAATGACTTCTATATTTTTGAAAATGATATTTCTTAACTTAAATTCGATATTCTTGACCACGATATTCTTAATGTTGATATTTCTGTGTCACGATATTTACAACTCGATATTTGTGCAAGTCGACATTTCCAAATCAATATTCTGGAGAATATGCTTCTATGCATTTCATACTCAAGACTAAAGAGAAAGTTCTTTAGACTACATACCTGAGATCACTTCAATGATAGGCATGCTCTTTGCAGCTCAGAAAGGATGAAGGCACAGGGTGCCCAAACAAGCTACAATCCACAGTGAGATCCATGTGAGGCTGTAGTATAAGGTTCTGTAGAATCGCGACATTTTGGGTACCAGAACTTATTTCTCATTGTCAATGAGACCCTGGACAAGAGAGAAAAAGGCAAAACATGGAGAAAAGAGGTTGAAAAAATAGGAAAGATGTGGAAACGCATAAAGCAGGAAAACATTAAAGCGTAAGAAAAGAGCCAGGAAATATAGGGCTGTGAAAGAATGAGGCATAAGATTATAAGCCAGACTTGGCAGCCCTGATATTCAGCAACACTAGGATTCAAAAGTGCCAAGAGTGGGCTTCTAAGAAAAGTGCTGCGTCCCTACTCTTATTAATTTTCAAATGAAGTATTGATTTTCAGGTTAACTCTAGGAAAACTAGGAAAGAAGAATTATTAAGGAAGCATTTGTTGAATTTAAATTCAAGATCCGCTTTGGGTCATGGACGTTGGAGATAAAGGGTTTCTATCTAGCTCTACGCAACATCTTTCCTCCCCTACTATTAGTTTTTCTGATTCCTACATAACAGAATGTTACTGCTGTAATGCTTTTCAACCTGGTATGATTAAACTGCCACATTACTGGACAAATTCTGGGTAAAAAATTGGGTTATTGATTGAGGGGAGTTCAAGCCCCACTTAGGCAACAACCACAGTACGTGTCAGGGTGAACCACAAAAAGTAACTAAATTAGCCTGCGCTTAACCTTCTGGTAGCTTGGCACAAAAGAAGCCAGTCTTAACTTAGAGGCAATTTGTAAAGTTTTTATGCAGCACAAAAACAGTAATAAAGTGAAAACACAACAGAAGAGAAATCCCCCATCAATTTAGTAATTTCTAATAAATAAAATGACTCCAGAACAAATTAAATCCAATCAGTAGAACCAGAGTTTTGAACTTTAAAGTTTTTAGTGTAAAATAGCGTCTAATAGATCAAAGCACCAACTGCGGGTCTTTTGAGACTGGGACTAAGGCAAAAGTTAAGGTCAACCGTGATGGAGCACAGGTCAGATAAACAAGGTGAATTGGACCCGGTCTCAGCTTACCTTCAGACTTAGAACAAATTTTGAAGAAAAGTTCCTGAGAGGTAGAGTTCAGTGGGGCAAAGTAGCAGGTGGTGTCAGAGGAGAAGGCATTGTTTTGGGGACTCGCCAGACGGAGTCGCGGTGAAGATTTTTACCTTTGTCACTTTTTGAGAAGTTAAATAACTCCAGCAGCACAAAGATACAGGCTGCTGCCGATGAGGACTTCCCGAGACCAGAAACCTTTGCTGAATATCTTCACAGTTGAGCAGAATTTGCTGCTGTGGAGAAGAAAGTAACGTGAGCTAATGCAAAGTCAGGTTGATTGGCAATGCACCTTAGGCAGATCGGCTGGCAGGTATGTCTTAATCCTCTGTCAGTGCTCAGGGCACCTTTTCATGGAAAGCTTTTAGGGTTAGGTAGGAGAAGCACCTCTAACACCACTTCCAAGGTCCAGAACCTGGGGGAGACCACTTGGGGGGTTAGAACTCAATCCAGTAGAGGCCTGGTGACGGTTCAAGGTTTCTGGAGCTTCTTATGTCCTTGTGGCTCACACAGGCGGCCAGCCAACTAGCCCTTGGAGTCACTTCTGGTGGTCCTGGGTTCAAGGAAATGATCAGTTCTTCAGGCAGAAAGGCAGGCATCTAGCAGCAGGTCAGTCTTCCAGTAGCAGCAGGGTAGTGCACTGAGGGTACCAGGCAGTCCTTCTGAAATCTTCCGCAGGAAGAGTGCTGCAATGCGGGGAAGCAAGGAGTGGTGGGTTGGGGTGGAGCTATGGGCGGAGGTTGATGAATACTGAAAAGAGGAGGACATTTGGGGCCCAGATGGGGCGGTCACTAGGGTCTGTCCTCTCTACATAATAGATGATGGTGGGATCGGTGGGATCGGTTAAAATAGTGTGCTGGAACATCAGGTGCCTACATGATTACACCACGAGGTATAGGGTCCATACAGACCTTAGATGCCACAATGTGGGGTTAGCCTGCCTGCAGGAGACCCATCTCATGGAAGCTGAGGCGGATAAGCTGAGGAGGAAGTTCGAGGGTCAGCTTTATGCATCCACATATTCGACATATGCACGGGGGAGTGGTAACTTGGGTGGCTCCGGGAGTCCCCTTCTGTCTTCGGGAGGCATTTGCGGATATTGGGGGTCATTACTTGCTGGTTTCTGGCACCTTAGATGGTAGGCACATTAGTTTCCTGAATGTCTATATTCCAAAATGCAATGACAAATTTTCTTTAGAACAGTTTTGGATATATTTTTTTTTTTACTTGATCCACATTGGTAATTGTTGTCCTTTATTAAGTTTTTTTTGTCTGACAGTCAAATCCTGGTTTCTACAAGATTTGATGGTATGTTGTGCTGCTCTAACGGATGTGTGCATTAAAAGTTTTTTCATGAATTGGTCAGCTAGATGTTTGTTTTATTCTTATTTTTCAGTAATTAGTTGCATTACTGGTTCGTGTTGAATATTTCGAATGCATGCTAGTATAACCAGCTATTGTGTCATGTGAGTATTGTACAGAATGCCAAGGGATTAGGACCACACTAATACACAAACACTGGACATGGTGGACTGTGATTTATAATGTCTAGTCACTTTAAATCACTCGACACAAGGATGATGGTGCCTTTGGGTTATTAAGGTACAATTCAGCAAGAGATTATTTAAATGGGCTGTCGTTCCATGATTGTACATGTAAATATTTTTTTTATTTTTTTACAGATGTGACCCTGACAAAGGGACGTTAGTCCCGAAATGCATTGGGCTGTTGTTTCAATTATGTTTGTTTAAATGAAATGAAAACTCAGTTGTTGTTATATAACAAGGTTGACATTTGTACAAGTGTTATGTACTAATTTGAAATAACGCAATATTTTTTAATTGAAATCACTCAGATTTGTATTAAAAATCATGTGAGAAATGTCAAATCATTTGATTAGTTAATTTGTGCTAAATATTTGTATATCCTTTATGTAGTGCGCACCTCTGTCCAGGTAGCCAGTTGGCTGCTGGCCCCAGTTTTTCTTGTAATTACGGTCTGAAGTAAACACTGAGAGAGGTACAGCACACAGATCAAAATAACCACGTTTATCACGGGTTTTATCAGAATTATTCAGGTGTGCATGGTCTACACCACATTCCTAGTTTCTAGTTCACTTTTTTCCTAACTTAGGGGCCTATTATGTTCACGGGCGATCCGCCCGCCAAATGACCCATGTGCACCCCCCGCCATATTAGTATGGCGAGGGGCACTGTGGCGGACGGAAACACCGTCCGCCGCTTTTCCGCCGGTCGGATTGCCGGCCGGGCGGAAAAGGCGCAGGTTATGGTGGCGGTGCCTTGCAGGCACCGCCATCCATATTAGGATGCATGGCTTTCCATGGTGGAGACTCCGCCATGGAAAGGCATGTGGGAAATCACTGTGGGAGCCCATTGCGGGCCCCCAGGTGGTGGGGGGTGTGGGTGGCTGCACTGGGGGGTACCCATGGTACCCCCCATCATTGCCATGCACAAGGTGGCAGGCACCGCGCGGTGCCTGTCACGTTGTGCATGGCAATGCAAAACATGGGCTTTGACATTGCGGCGGGTGCTGCTTACAGCACCGCCCACCACAATGTCAAAGTCGAGGATGCACCCGCCAGTGTGGTGGGCGCATCCTAATTTGCCTGGTGGGACCGCCGCAACTTCGGCGGTCGGTCCCGTGCTCCGTTGCGGTCGCGGGCGGACTAAGTCCGCCCGCCATTGTAATAGCCCCCTTAGACCAAAGCACCCCACGTCACAATGTCTTTTGAAACCATTTCCACAATCACGGATAATCGTGCTACAACTAAAGCATATACCTCAGAACAGGCCACTGAAATTTATGGGCTAATTCAAGAAGCCAAAGAATTCAATGTACATAGTGGGTCGATAACCCAACAACTTAAACAGCTGGAGTTTATCACACGTTGTGAACTTAATCAGAGACTACATACATTCACTCTAATTTAATATGATAAGGTTAAAAGGATCCCCCGTGGGTTGAGGTTAGCTATTAAACCTATGTTATACCGATTACAACACAATATTCATTTTATGGAGAAATGGTATGCAATACTCAATAAGTGTTCACTTGATTTGATCCTACTTCTGATTGAAGAACTTGCCAAAACTATCTATGAACTTGAAGAAGAGATCGCGACTATATGCATGGAACTGCCTATCAGAATGGCAGAAGACGAATGGAAACAGTTTCTAGATGACCTATACAGGAATCTTGATTTATACGGCAAAGAGTTACAGGAGACCAAGCTCAGGAAATTTAAGCGGCATACGATGGATTATAAGCTCAATGAGGCATACACTTGGGCAGAGGTGTATGCCCAACGTTGTTTCACTCGCAGAACAAATACATCTTCGGAAGAAAGTGTTGCTACAGAAAAAGATACAGACACAGCCAGAGTTCCAGTTAAGTTAACACATCCTAACCGGGAAGGGGTTGGTGATATTTCAAGAGATCAAGCTGGATCATCATCTTCACAGTCAGTTTCTTTTTTATCCCAGGCACCGGATATGGGACAACCACCAGATGTGAGCACCAACAAAGGAAATGGAACACCAACAAAAAAATTAGGCGAGGACAAAGAAAAAGGGAAGATGGGATTAAGGAGCCAGAGCAAGATTTAGTGATAAATATATCATCAAAAGTGCTCACACTCCAGGAAACAGCAGTACTAAACAAAGGTATTTCTTTTGTCCCAACATTCACAGGTTCAGCTTTGAACAATGACATTGCTTTGTATAAATTTATGAGGGTCTTTAGACTGAGGAATTACTTTGAAAACATAGCTCCACCACAGGAATCCAAAGTTACCACCACACAGGAATTTAAACCCAAAAGTTTGTTTGAAGCTCCAATATCACACAAAACTTTGGACTTTTTTGAATCTTTAGTCAAAAAGGATTTCGGTGAATTAGAAAGTCGTCAAAGGAGGATTAACAAACAAAATTTTAACCGGGTCTAAAAAGCATTCTGTTTCAACTATCCAGAAATTCAAAGATTATATTCCAGAAGGCAGATAAGGGTGGGGCCCTAGTCATGATAGACACTGCATTTTATGAGAACAAAGTGGAGGAACACATTAGGGATACCTCTGTGTATATGCTTTTAGATGCAGACACCACGATTGAAATCTCTAAATTGCTGCAAATGATTCTAGACAAAGCTTTCAATATGGATTGGATAAATGAGAACATGAAAAGATATCTTATGACACAATATCCGCGCAGGCCCAGATTGTATATGCTTCTCAAAATCCATAAAAATAAACACGATCCACCATTCCGACCCATTGTGTCGGGGTGTGGATCAGTGTTTGAACCTGCTGGCAGAGTCATTGATTCTTTTTTGCAACCGTTGTCCAATCATGGCATACGTATATTCAAGATACTTTGGACTTTCTAAGAAAACTTGAAAAATTGCGATAGAAGGACAGGAAAGATTGGACACTGTGCACCATCGATGTTGTCTCTTTGTACACATCTATAGCTCATTCTGAGGGTCTGGAGGCCGTAGAGTGGTCCTTGCTTAAACAAGATTGTATTGGCACTAATAAAATCTTCCTTCTTGAATTATTACACTTCTGCCTTCACCATAGATATTTTGAGTGGAACAACAAGTTTTACCTGCAGTTAAGAGGAAACTCTATGGGGTTTGCAGGAGCTCCAACATACGCAAACACCTTCATGGCCAAATTTGAAGAGGAATACATTTTTGAGCAATTGGATTGGATGAAATCCTTACTCTTTTTTGTCGTTATATTGATGACATGTTTTTGATTTGGACTGGTTCAGAAGTAGCTCTTGAGGAAAATATCCGATATCTGAACTCCAGAAACCCAAGGATACAATTTACCCACTCCATGAGTAGAAGAGTGGTATCTTTTTTGGATGTTTGGATTGAGATTAATGAGAAAGGTTTACAAACAAGCCTATACAAAGAACTAACGGATAGGAATAGTGCACTTCTATTCCAAAGCTTTCATCCACAAACTCTGATTACGAACTTACCCTACTCACAGGTCTTAAGAGTAAGAAAAGACTTGTTTCTGACACTGAAGTCTGTGAAACAACCATCCAGGATCTTAAAGAAAATTATATACACAGGGGTTATCCAAGTGATCTACTGGTTTTGGCAGCACAAAAGGCACTATCTCAAGAGCGAAGCCAATTACTTCAAAAGAAACCAAAAAAAGAGTCACAAAGAATGGTATTCATATCTAAATTCTCTACTACATTAAAAAGCATTCACAACATTATTACAAAGAGATGGGAACTTCTCCAACAGGAACCTGAATTTAAAAATCTATTTTTCCAACGTCCCTTGTTTGCATACACAAGGTCCAGGAACATTAATGAATTGTTATCCGCCAAATCTACACCTAAATTGACATCCTATACAGGAATGCGTTAATGTCAAAATTGCATTCATTGTAATAATGTCATTACAGGATGTACACTATCACATCCACGTACAGGTGGAAACATCAAACTATTTTACAGTGGGGACTGCAACTCGAGTAGTGTTAGAGTAGTGTTATTTATTCCATCAAATGTCCTTGTGGTATGCTTTACATTGGCAAAACAGAAAGGAAACTAGAAATTTGAATTTCCGAACACAAGAGCAGAAAACGCAACAAGAGCACCACTTCTTGTCTGGCAACACATTGGGAGGAACATCGGCATACCATAGCTCAAATTAAATTCCAGATCATAGAGCTTGTATCTTTTAGCCCTGGAATAGAAATCAATAAACGGTTGTTACAATGAGAAACATATTGAATCAAATGTCTTGACACTTTGAAACCCCGGGGTCTCAATGACAGAGTCGAAATTAGTTGTTTTTTATAAACCGTTCAATACACTTTCCTTGACACGACAGTTTACATTCACACTAGGAAGATGATTCCCCTATTTTCCTTTTCTGTTTGGCATACAGATCATAACATCTCTTTACCTCAAGAGGTCATGTAGGTAAAGGTAATACAGTGTAATATAAAGATGAAAAACATTATGACATTGGGCATGCACTTCACTCTGGACTGACAGACGTGACATATTTTCACACAATCACTGACGAAGATACACTATGGGGCCGATTCCGATTCCGGACAGAAATCTCTCCGACCGAGCCGGACCCGGAGAGAATTCCGACCGAATCGGACCCTAGCAGTCCGACCGGACGAGTACGATGCATTCGCATGCTATCGGACTCAATTCGGTCGGACTCCCATTGAAGTCAATGGGAGCCGGTCGTACAACGCGTACGCGGGCTCCCATTGACTCAATGGGTGCGAGGCGGACAAGGGCGCCCCCTACAGCGGGTACGCGTCCATGCGCATCGCGGCGTACATGCACAGGTAGGGGGACCCATGGGTCCCCCTGTGTGCGACTCGCGCGCCTACGCGTACAGGGGGGTCCGACGCGGACCCCCAAAGTCCGGCTCCGACAGCTTTTCGAGCCGGACGGCGCGCGAGTCGGTCGGACTGCTCGGGGCGCGCATCGTACTTACCCGGCCGGGAAACGTCTCCATAGCGCGGTGCGAGTCGTGTCCATGCGAGTCGGTCGAAGCGTGTTGAAGCCGCGTACGAGTCGGTCGGCGATTTCGCGGGAGCTTGCATCGTACTCGCTCGGCCGGACCCGCGTATGATTCGGTCGGGAAACAGGGCTCCGAATCGGATCCGGTAAATCCTAATCCGATTCGGAGCACTACCGGCCGAGATCGGAATCGGCCCCTATATTGTTTATGTTAATTGTTTTTCATTTATGGATTGTCATATGGGTTTTTATGATCAGTGGCGTTTTTCTTATGGGTTCACCTTACTAGACCTTGAGTACTGGCTACCTCGCAGCTCGTTAGGATGTGGTAGTATTGAGTTAGGTCGCTTTGCAAGCATAATAGCGTATTTTATATGCATCAGAGGACCTTTTTTCATGGCATCACTATAGGTTGTATTTGCACACAGATGGCGTGCAAGCAGTTCTGGATGATATCTGTGGTGGACGTGTTGTAATCAGGTTTAGACCGTATTACTACTTTATCGGTATCTATATGATTAAGGACATCACGATTATACGATGCATGTCAGTATTTGTATTTTTAGCTAAGTAGAACATTTTTATTAAGGTGTTAAACACACACCTTCATTACAGTTCGTTTGGATTCGGAGCTTACGAAATTTGTCAAATATAATACAACTAGTTTTGGATTCAGAGCTTACGATATTTGTAAAATAATAATACACCAATTCGCTTTTTGGGCTCGTTGAATGTTTTATGTAGCTGGAATAGGGGTCTCGATTGAATGATTGCAGCGTTCAAGATGGCGTCGAACAAGCGATTGAATTCGCTCAGAAAAATATGACTATGCGACCTTAGGTATAGGCCAGTATGAATATGACCAGTAACGAGTGGGTGTTTTAAGATAACGTTTTAATATTGCTGTTGATGCCACCTCTAAGTTCTTGAAACATTATTCAGCAATTATTAGGCTTGTTAAATGTTTACACATAGTAGTAAGAGGGATCTTTAGTCAACGTTGGTACACTTTAAGATGGCATTGAATTTGCGAGTAAATGCGCTAAGGTAGTTTCGATCAAGTGACTTCGTCACATGATAGCGTGGTGATGATTAGTACCGAGTCGGCGTCTCAACAGAAGCGAGCATGTTTTGTGCAGCGAGACTACAGTGTAGCTGC
Source organism: Calotriton arnoldi (assembly GCA_963921515.1). Taxonomy (NCBI): domain Eukaryota; kingdom Metazoa; phylum Chordata; class Amphibia; order Caudata; family Salamandridae; genus Calotriton; species Calotriton arnoldi. The sequence goes on from CAWUFW010017996.1 coordinate 226,502, forward strand.
AACACGGTAAGTTAGGGTGTCTGTATTTCTGGTGTTGTCACACTGTATTGGTTCTGAGTACATGGAGGTATTTAAGTATTTTCTGGTTATTGACTCTTTTTGGCAAGAAAGGGCTCCTTCTGGTTGGCGTCCTCGTACACGGTAGGAGTACTTGTTTACTAGCACAAAGGTTTTTTTTATTTTTTTAACTTGATCCACATTGGTAATGGTTGGCCTTTATTCTTTTTTTTTGGCAGACAGTCAAATCCTGGTTTTTACAAGATTTGAAGGTATGTCGTGCTGCTCTAACGGATGTGTGCATTAAAAGTTTTTTCACAGATTGGTCAGCTAGATGTTTGTTTTATTCTTATTTTTCAGTACTTAGTTGCATTACTGGTTGGTGTTGAATATTTGGAATACATGCTATTATAACTAGCTATCGTGTCATGTGAATATTGTACAGAATGCCTAGGGATTAGGACCACACTAACACACAAACACTGGACATGGTGGACTGTGATTTATAATGTCTAGTGACTTTAAATCACTCGACACAAGGATGATGGTGTCTTTGGGATATTAAGGTACAATTCAGCAAGAGATCATTTAAATGGGCTGTCGTTCCATGATTGTACATGTAAATACGTTTTTACAGATGTGCCCCTGACGAAGGGACGTCAGTCCCGAAATGCATTGGGCTGTTGTTTCAATTGTGTTTGTTTAAATGACATGAAAACTTAGTTGTTTGTTATATACCAAGGTTGACATGTGTACAAGTGTTACGTACTAATTTGAAATAATGCAATATTTTTTGATTGAAATCACTCAGATTTGTATTAGAAATCATGTGAGAAATGTCAAATCATTTGAATAATTAATTTGTGCTAAATATTTGTATATCCTTTATGTAGTGTGCAGCTCTGTCCAGGTAGCCAGTTGGCTGCTGGCCCCAGTTTCTCTTGTGGGGGAAGGCAAGTAAATAAGGCTGGAGAAGGTATCTCAAAAACAGATACATTGTTTTCAAGCTCCCACTGAACCCTTCTGTTCTGGTTCCAAAAGCACCAAGTGGGTCAATGCCGGATTTCATAACCACTGAGGTCATAATGCTGGTGGGCTAAATTTGGCACCTGGTCTTTATCCAAGGTTTTACCTAAAGACCAGGCCTGGGCAGAGCTGATGGAGTGTCACTCCACGGAATTTCACGGAGTTACCAGGAAACTCCACCAAATTCTGCGGGGTTACGTGCGCGTCAGCAGAGTAGTCGCCATGAGGACATCACTGGTGCCACTTGGCTGCTGCGACCTTGCTGGCATTCGGGCAAAGTCACACAGAAGATACTAAGAGCTGCACACCGAAATGTGAATGGTTAGTTAGGTCCTAAGATGCTCATTTTAGGGTAAGTATAAGTAATATAGTATCAAGCATTACAAAGCTTACCGTGTATCTGGATTCCTGGAAGCCGGCCGACAAAGACCGGAGGCAAGCAGGGGGCTCAGTCGTAAGGAAGGAACCAGTGGCGCAATGTGGGCCGGGTGGCTCTCGGCTGCAGATGGCGCCACACAGTCTGTCTTGCAGAAGAAGACTAAGGCGAGACTGGCTCTGTTGCTGGTTCTTGACTTAATGCAAGGTAACTCAGTGAAGGGTGCTGCCTAATCAGGCTTTGCATGACCTCCATATAGGAAACAACGCACTTACTGCTGAAACAACTAAAGACGTTTGTATACTCTGCCAGTGCCATTCTTCTCCCCCGTCATTCTGGGAAACGCTATTCCCTTCTTCCTTCACTCACGCGCCTGCCAGCACAGCAATTAGACATTTAAATGGCGAACAAATCACAGCTTGACTTAGACAGAGGCTCGTGCAACACAGTAACCAGTCAATACTTCAGAATTCTATTCAGCGTACTATGATTGGCTGAGGTTTTGGTAAACCTTCTTATCATAGGTTACCTTTCACATTACCAGTTCCACCCCAACTTCCAGAGCATGCCCAGTACATATTGAGTCAGGGCATCACTTATTGTGCGCCTTGGAAGTGCTGAGATTAGCGCCTCCGTGCTGTAGGAATCTGAGGTTTGTGGCACCAGGCCTACCTCACACTCTCACCTCAGGCCTCAAGGTGACTGCACGGAGACTCGGAAGCTTGCAGTGGTGGGAGGTGCTCCACTTCCAAAACCAGTGTTGGGCGCCCTACCAGGGCAGTGTGATCAGCACATGCGTGTGTGTGCAAGCCAAGGTAAAGTGTGCATGCCTGATCCTTGGTCTCTCAAGCTCGGCACCAGCTAATCTGGTGCCATGTCTGACTCGATGCAGAGCACCCTGGCATAATGATGGAATTCATGGTGCCAGGGAAATCATGGTACACATCCCTGGCATAATGTTAGGGTGGGCGTTGGTAAAACTCTGCCACACGGCGGAGTAACAGTTTTTAGCTGAACTCCGCCCTCCCAGCGGAGTGCTGAGTTGATAAAACTCTGCAAACTCCGCTGGCGGAGTGGAGTTCACCGCCCACCCGGATGTCTAGCCCCTACCTGAAGCTCAACCTAACCAGTACAGAATTCCTATTATTTGCGAAGAGCAATAAACAAGATACGTTACAAACCTGGCTCAGCGACATTAACCTTGACAGCTTCAAACTTCGACTTTCACCATATGCACAGTAACTTGGATTCATCCTGGACACCAACCTCATCCTCAAGGGATTCATTGCAAAAAAAACATAGACCGCCTGGGACCAGCTCTCTCTTCTACCCCTTGGTAGTCCACACTATCTCCAAAACCAGGTGCATTATTTACAAAGTCATCATGATCAGCACCCCCTTTAATCCTGCAGACATACTCACCATCTTATGGTTCTCAGCGGCGAACACCCATTACAACGCTGGCATTACTACGCATGCCTTTACTTTGTATGCTTTACAACGCAAGCGATGTTATGATGCGTACACATTGCGACGCGTCCCATTACATCGCATGCGCTTTTAAAACGCATGCGCTTTTAAATCGCATGTGGTGTAATGGACATGAGGCAGAGCACCGGGACAGAGGCGGACGAGCACCGGGACGGACGAGCACCGGGACAGAGGCGAGGAAGAGACGACGCGAGGAGAGAGAGGTAAGGGGGATTGTGCTTAGAGTGTAGTTTAGGGCTTAGGGTTTATGGAAGTGTTAGTGGGTCGTAGTGTAGGGTAGGCTTAGGGTTGAGGGTAGAGTCAGGGGGTCTTACTGTAGGGTACTGTATTAGGGTTTAGGGCTTAGGGCTTAGGGTTTAGGGAAGTGTTAGGGGGTTGTAGTGTAGGGTAGGCTTAGGGCTTAGGGTTGAGGGTAGTGTCAGGGGTCTTACTGTAGAGTACTGTATTAGGGTTTAGGGCTTAGGGCTCAGGGTTTAGGGAAGTGTTAGGGGGTCGTACTGTAGGGTACTGTTTTAGGCTTCAGGGTTTAGGGTTTAGGGTCGGGTCAGGGGGTCCTCGTGTAAGGTATTTCGGGTTTAGGGGAGTGGGCCTAGGGGTAAAAATCGCGGAGTCAAAGCATGCGGGGTGTATGTGTGCGTTGTAAATGTATTTTGTATGCATTTCAATGGAAATGCGACGTAATGGTTTGCGTTGTGGATGCTTGCGATGTAAAAGAACATGCGATGTGAAAACTGCGATGTCATGGCATGCGATGTTAATGTTTGCGATGTAGCATCATACATCCTTCTCAGCACACCTGCAGCCAGGACACTATCAGACTGCAGACTACAAAGTGTAATAAAGAAGAAAACAAGACAGCAGGCCTTTTCCATCTACGCACCCAGGATCCGGAACAACACCCCAGTATCCATCAGGACCATCCCAATGCTGCTTCAATTTAGGAAAGAGTTGAAGGCTCACCTATTTAAAGAACACTACATCATAATGCATCAACAGCCCACAACTCAGTTCCCTCTCCTAATACTTATTGACTTTAGGCTTTTCTTTGTCCCTGTACACACTCTGCTGCCTTATGGCTAGGTTTAGGCTATAGAGATATCATACATATGTATACAGATGCAGTCATAGGAGGTTGGCTCAGTCGTATGGTAGTAAAATACTACTTTACATAAAAAAATCCCTAGAAATTCACTGATAAAACCAAAGGTTAAAGTGACTTTATAGTTAGGTGAAAATGTAAGTTTAAACATAACATTTTAAAATAAAAAAGCCCTGAAATTCTCCAGTTACAGTTATTCCAAGTAAATATAACTCATGCCTCGCCATGCACTGCTTATAATCTCATATATTACATAACTCATCACATGTTCTACTACATCACTGATAACACAACTGATGACATCTGAAAGACATCATTGATGACAGCACTGTGCATGGCTCAAGCATGAGTTATAGTTACTTGTAATAACAATATTTGGTGAATTTCAGTGTTTTTTAGTTTCAAATATTACGTTTAAACTGACATTTTCACTTAACTCTACCGTCACTTTAACTTTTGGCATTCAAAGACAACAAATTCCTTTCTCCGGCAGCAATAAACCAGCACTCCAGGGGTTTCTCACTCGGTTTCTTTATTTTTGTAGTGATGGCATCTACGCGTTTCAGCTGCTACACGCAGCCTTGTTCACGATATATATATAAATATATATATATATCTATATATATATATCTATATATCTATAGATATATATATATACACCACAGTCTCCTCCTTGTCAAGCAGACAAGGGGACACAGCGGGGTTTCTTGAGGCTGTTTATTGGAAATGCTGGCATGACGCGTTTCTGCGGTGGGCATTTTTTGAATGCCACAGGTAAAATAGAGTTTCCACTTCAATGTCTTTTATCGTGCTCCTCCCCTCACAGTGGCGGGAGCACACCTGAACCAAGTTAGTTCGGAGAACACTCCGGCAGTTCCCTGTGAAAGACTGCAGATCCCATCATGCAGTTTGTTGATAGCATGAATACGTGTCTCCATGGGCCGGATTTTGTCATACTCAAAGTGAGTCTGGGCTGCTTGCGAACTAGGTTTGGTGGAGGCCTCGGCAAAGATTCTGACCAACAAACAGTCTCTGTCCCTTACTCCCAGCCACACTTTCCCATTAGTCGCATGACCGGAGACGCCAGTGCAGTGCCCGCATCTCTCCATTCAGTGATGGACTGTCGCTGGACAGCAGTACCTCTGCTTCCATGGGTCGGGCGGCGGTTCAAGGCAATATCTGATACCTCGGGTTGCTTCTGTTCCAGTTTGCCACTGTATGCCAAGAACACTTAGGGGTCGATTCCGATTCGGGCCGGAAAAAGCACCGACCGACTCGGATCCGGAAATAATACCGACCGACACGTACCCGTGGCGCACGACACGCCAAGTACGATGCAAGGCGTGAAAAATCCGACCGACACGTACCTAAACCAAGTCGACCGACCGAGCCGCACGGAAAACAGCAATCCGGCCGGAAAAACACACGAATCCAACCGACTGACACGCACCCGGAACAAATCCGACCGAAACGTACACGCGAACTCCAAACCGCAAAGTACGATGCAAGGCGCGAAAACCACGAGCGAGTCGGACGGAGGCCAAGCCGTACGACCGACACGCATACAAAACCGAGCCGAAGCAACACAAAACACCGCGACCGACGCGTACGCAGCATAGAAAACTGCACAAACACAGCGTGAACGAAACGGAGAACACCGTACGAGACTAATGCAGGGTCCGACTCGGTCACAAGAACGTTTCCAACATGCACAAACAGCACAAAGGAAAAATCACCCAAAAAAGGCCAAACAAGCAATTACCAAGCCAATAAATACTGGGGGTGGGGACAGAGAACAAAGACACACCCACAACTCCACCTATATAAAGGACACAAATCACAACCATGAGCCTTTGCAAATGCCATTCCACTGCCAGCACCCAAGAGAAAGGAACCACACACCCACAGCTCATCCCTCACACAAGCCACACACCATCAGCACACCAACAAATACCTACCTCACATACACCCAGCAAAACACACACTCACACACCCTCACCTGCACACCAACACACACATCACCCACCATCACCACCCATCACCATGCCCCCCAAGAAGAATCCCAAGTTCCTAGATAGTGAATTGGAAGTCATGGTAGACGAGATCCTCAGGGTGGAGCCACAGCTGTTTGGCACACTGGTCCAACAGACCCCCATGTCGCAGAAAACCAAGATGTGGGAGAGGATCATCAACAGGGTGAACGCACAATCACCATGTCGGCGCACAAAGACCGACATCCAGAACAGGTGGTATGACGTGCGCAGGAGGGTACGGGACATGCTGAAGAAAGACTACATCAACAGCCAACACACCGGCAGTGGCCCTCCTGCCAAGCCAATATACCTCAGGCCCTGGGAGGAGAAGGTGCGGGCCATCCTTCCGCCAGTGAGCGTATATGGACTAGAGGACATCCCAGAGCCTGGTGAGTACACAACAAATGTACACAATATACTGCCACAAAACACACACATCACTGTCAAGGGGAGAGTCAAACCATGCACTCATAGCAATTACACAGCAACCAGAACAGAATCATCCCAAAATGTGTATGTCAGTCTGATAAACACAACACATGCCATCCAAAAAGTCACATCCAACTGTGCCAACACATGTACAAACACAACTACAACTACAGCTAGGCAGTGGCACAAATAGAACTAACAAACACATCCAGACATGTAGCCACCACAACAACACCAACACACAGTGAAGACCACTCAAAGGAAGGAATTCTGTGTATGCTGGCCAAGTCAGTGTAGCCAATAGCATCATGGGAGTCGCAGTCACACATATTGCCCCCACAACTGTCCCATCAACACCACCATGAACCATGCGCACATCACAGGGAGTGGAGAAGGACTCACAAGATGGCTGACACTGGCTACTGCTGTGGGGAGCACAAGGCCCTGCTGGCAACTGTGCAACAACCAACAGCAGGACACCACTGACTGACATCCTGAGAGACAACTTACACTCCCTGCAATGCAAGCACGTTCCATGGTGGGATATCTGGCTAGCTGGGTGGGAAGGGGGACTTGCAGCACTGACCATAGTCACAAGCACCTACCCTCACACACCCCCAACACAAACTCCACAGAACTCACCTGGTAGAATGCAATGCCCCCATCCTAACACAAGATCCCACAAAGAACCACAACCCTGGGTTATGTTGTGTGAAGCACAGGGACACTCTTGGGACTTCTAGCCAAACAACTGCCAGGACAACACTCCCAGCCATCCTGTCAGCACAGCCAGCCCACCCCACAGGGAAGCAGAGTCAAAAGGAAGGAAGCATGGGCATGCTGGGAAGGGGGTGGAGGCAATAGCATGATGGGAGTCGTAGTCACTGATATTGGTCACCCCCACAACTGTCCCATCAACACCACCCTGAACCATGCTCACATCACAGGAAGTGGAGAAGGACTCACAAGATGGCTGACACTGGCTACTGCTGTGGGGAGCACAAGGCCCTGCTGGCAACTGTGCACCAACAAACAGCAGGACACCACTGACTGACATCCTGAGAGACAACTTACACTCCCTGCAATGCAAGCACGTTCCATGGTGGGATATCTGGCTAGCTGGGTGGGAAGGGGGACTTGCAGCACTGACCATAGTCACAAGCACCTCCCCTCACACACCCCCAACACAAACTCCACAGAACCCACCTGGTAGAATGCAATGCCTCCCATCCTAACACAAGATCCCACAAAGAACCACCACCCTGGGTTATGTAGTGTGAAGCACAGGGACACTCTTGGGACTTCTAGCCAAACAACTGCCAGGACAACACTCCCAGCCATCCTGTCAGCACAGCCAGCCCACCCCACAGGGAAGCAGAGTCAAAGGAAGGAAGCATGGGCATGCTGGGAAGGGGGAGGAGGCAATAGCATGATGGGAGTCGTAGTCACAGCTCTACATCCACCACCACATGGCCCAGCAAGCTCACACTCACGCATGCACATCCCACAGAGAGTGGAAAGGCCCATCAAAGATGTCTGACACTATTGCTGTGTCGTGGGGAGCACAAGGGCATGCTGGGTACTGCACACCAACCAACAGCAGGACACCACTGTCAGCCATCTTGCCATTGCTCTCACACCCACACACACTGAACTCCACACAAAAGCAAGTAAGTATGGGAATGCTGGGAAGTGGGGTGGAGGCAATGGCATGATGGGAGTCGTAGTCACTGATATTGGTCACCCCCACAACTGTCCCATCAACACCACCCTGAACCATGCTCACATCACAGGAAGTGGAGAAGGACTCACAAGATGGCTGACACTGGCTACTGCTGTGGGGAGCACAAGGCCCTGCTGGCAACTGTGCACCAACAAACAGCAGGACACCACTGACTGACATCCTGAGAGACAACTTACACTCCCTGCAATGCAAGCACGTTCCATGGTGGTATAACTGACTGGCTGGGTGGGTGGGAAGGAGGGCCGGCTGTCAACCAAACACAACCAATGCAGACCATGTTCATACCCCAGAAAATACATAGACATGCCCAAATAATGCAGGACAATGTGCCACACCAATATCAACCCCTGACTGTGACGACTTAGGACAATGCAATGTACAGGCCCGCACCCAGAGGCACAGTCACAACTGTCATGTGTGTCAACCATTGATGCCTGCAGAAACATAACACACATTGTTTGTGTCTCCCAAAAACAGGTGATGATGGGGACACAGCAGCAGACGCTGAGGAGTCCCAGTCCCAGGCTCAAGAGGATGCCGAGCTCACTGGCGTCGTACAGCCTCTGTCCTCCTCGGACGATGAAGAACAACCTGGCACATCCGGTGCAAGTCAACATGCAGCACCAGCAGGACCACCAGCTGCAGCACCAGCAGGACCACCAGCTGCACCCCCTGCACCCACCCCTCCAACGACTGTCACCACGAATACCATCCCTGCCGACATGGACAGAACAAGGAGCAACACCAGCACAGGGACCCTGGACCAACCTGGGGCCATGGACACCACCACCACCATTAACCCCCAAGGTGGACCAGGGTTATCTGTGCGTGCCACTGCACACACTGCACATGTCAGCAGGGGTGGTGGGAGGGGTGGGAGACAGAGGTCGCTGCTTGCAGACGTTGCTGGTGTGCATGATGACCCACAACTGGTACGCATAGCTGATGCGTACCAGTCCAGCACCGGAGAGCTCAGCAAGGTAGTGGGGCTCCTCAGAGACATGAAACAGCAGCAGGCTGCCCATCATGCCCGCTTGGACTCCCACATGTCCCACGTGGAGTCACACATGTCCCGTGTGGACTCACACATGTCCCGCGTGGAGTCCAAGTGGGATGCACTGCATGAGATGACGGCGGTGCACAGGGACATTTTACAATGCCTCCGCCAGATGAACAGCAACCAGTCCACACCTCCCTGTGTGCCAACAACATCTGGTGCCGAACAAACTGCAACTGCCACAGGGAGGGAGGAGGACTCTGGCGGAGAGTCCCCTGCACCGCAGCAGCCTGTACTTGAGGGGCCCCCCAAGAAGAGGGGTCGTCCGAGGAGGGAAAGTGAGAGGCCGATGGCCAAGCGCAACTCCCAGGAAGCCTGAACCTGTTCTGGATGTTCGCCTTTGTGCACAGACTGTTCACCCTGTTGACGGCAACACTACTCCCACACATTGCATGGGGAGTACAAGTTGGACCAATGTGTCAGACAACTGTGGCCCCGATACTGGGGATCCTGTCTACCAGGACTTTCAATTCACCTAGGAACTTGGGATTGCAAGATTTATGTACAGCACTACCCATCCTATGCACTATTCACACAAATGTATCACAATAAACACACTTATACACCATACTTGCCTCTGTCGTGATTCCAACGTGGGTGCTGTTATGGGGATGATGAACTGCAAAATTACACTGTGTATGCGAACTGCAACAGCAAGGACAACACAGGCATGTGAGTACAGGCAACGTGACACACATGAGGGAGACACACCACCAGGGCTACACAACACATACACACCTAGGCCATCTGACTCATTGCCTACACTGATGTTGCCAGGGAAGACGGTGCAATGCACAGACACCACACCCATTCCCAGTTGTAGTCAAGTAGCCCACAGGTGCAGTAAGCAAATGGCAGTCAAATGTGTGACCACAAACAACGCACATCACTAAGTGGAGCACAGGTTTATTACACAGTTGCAACATGCCGTAACCACTTCAGATGCAAGGTAATCCCACCTGGCAGCGGGCACACAGTCAACAACTGTAGACGGAAGGAAGTCCATGGGTGTGGCGCACATCACCTGTAGGGACACAACAGCTACCAGCCTGGGTGTGCAATCACGTCGTCGGTGGACACAGTTGACCAAACGAATCTGAAAGTACCCTGTGAAGGACAGAAATGACACACAGTCAAAAGCAATGGAGTACAGGACAGAACAGCAAAACTCATGCACAATACATGTTACAAGATACCCACCCAGAACCAAGTTAGCATGTCAACACTGTTGGGGAGTACAGCCCACCTGTCACCACACATCGCAACACACATCCAGTCAAGTAGCCCATGGACACACTCCAACAGCACCAGAGCACCACCCACACATCATGCCAACTCACATCATTGACGTGACACCTCAGGATACTCACATTCAGCTAAAGAAGTTGGTGATGAGCTGTGTGCGGACATCACCATCACCATCACCATCATCATCATCATCGTCACTGGCATCGTGGTCCAGGCCAGGATCCTCCACAGGTGGCGGATGTTGGTCATTGTCATCCTGGATGAGAGGCAACTCCTTCCGCACTGCCAGGTTGTGGAGCATGCAGCAGACAATGATAATCTTGCACACTTTCGCAGGGGCATATGGGAGGGACCCTCCGGTCTTGTCCAGGCAGCGGAAGCGGCTCTTCAGGAGACCAACGGTCCGCTCAATCACTCTCCTGGTCCGACCATGTGCCTCATTGTAGCGCATCTGGGCTGGTGTCACAGGGTTCCTGAGGGGTGTCAGCAACCACGGCATGTTGGGGTATCCCGAGTCACCTACGGACAGACAAGTGCACATTAGCTGACTTGGAAAAGTGGGCGGAATACTACAGATCAGATCACACACAATGGCACAAAGTCAGTACACACCGACAAGCCAGGCACGCTGGTTCTGCATCTGTGCCATCATCCTGGGGATGCGACTACTCCTCATCACAAAGGCATCGTGTGCTGAACCAGGGAAACGGGCACACACGTGTGTGATGGTCATATCTGCAAGACACACCACCAGTGCATTGACCGAGTGGTAGTGCTTGCGGTTCCTGTAGGCCTGCTCCTGGGCCTGTGGTGGTACCAAAGCCACATGTGTCCCATCAATGGAGCCAATGACATGCGGCATCCTCCCCAGGGCATAAAAGTCACTCTTCACGTCAGTGAGTCGTCGCAGTCTAGGGAAATAGATGTACCGGTTCAGGAAGAGCAACATTGCCGCCAAAACATCGCGGAGCACACGGCTGAACATGGTCTGTGACATCCCACCAGCAGTCGCCACAGTAAGTTGGAAGGTACCAGTGGCAAAGAAGTGTAGGGCTGCCATCACCTTCACCTTGGGGGTCAGCGCTGTAGGATACGGCCGGCCAGGCTGCAAATGTGGGGACAACTGCACTGCCAAATCCTCAATCAGCTGCCTGGTGAAGCGGTACCGTCGGATGCTGTCCCGTTCCACCATCGTTGCCAGGACTGGGAATGGTCGATGGACAGCAGGAGCCCTGCAGTGCAGAGGAGAAGTAAGCAAGATTGTCAGTCACCCCACATATGCGGCATTGAACACACTCAAGATCCCAACATACATCATTATGAGGCACAACTACATGAAGTGTGCAGTACCGGAAGGACATGTATGGTACATACATGGCCAACATCTGTCAACACGGTCCAACAGGTGGCATCAATTAGTCCCAGGTTGGCCCATTGGATATCATGAGGCCGTGTCACAGTTCCCATCTCCTGCTGCCGTGTCACAATAACCCCCACAGTGACATGTGAGGACAGATGTGCCCCAGGCACCACAGCTCAACGACAGGTACATTCCCAGGGACCCTGTAATGCCACATGGACACTGGCATTACATGGAGTATCATGTATACACCACAGCAAAACAACCATGACCCCCACAGGTAGTGGCCCCACTTGCCACAGCAGGACAGACATGGACGTCTGTGACACACACACGCACAACATCAGAGTCCATGCACACACAACGTGGATGTGGAGACTGTCTCCCATTGTGCACATGAAATCAGAGACATTGCAAACACTACATGCACAAAGACTGTGGAGGACCATCACTATTGTGCCACTGGGACACCCTGGCTCAAACATACCGTCCCACATGGGACTCACGGGGTATGTGACATGACATACACATACACCACTGTGAAATGTGACCATGGCACATGCACAGATATGAACAGTTGCACATCACAGTGGTCATGTACACGTAACACCCAGGATCCTGTCCCCATGAACACGTGCACAGCCTGGGGGTGGCTGCCCACAGGTGACACCCACAGGACAACATGTACACCAACATACACACAATAGGAAATGCAGCCTTACATGCCTTATGATAAAGTTTGGACAGGCTGTCGTGATGTAGGTGTGCCCCTCACTCCCTGGGAGCTATCTGTGGCTCGCATATGTCCATCTGAGACAGGCATGCTGACATATGCCAGTCACATGTACAGTGATGCGTTGTACTGCAATGGACCGATCGGTGCCTCCGGCCGGCCCATTGCATTCAATGTGTGCGGGTACGCGTTGTACCCCTGTGCGCGTTGAACTGCAATGGACCGATCGGTGCCTCCGGCCGGCCAATTGCATTCAATGTGTGCGGGTACGCGTTGTACCCCTGTGCGCGTTGTACTGCAATGGACCGATCGGTGCCTCGGCCGGCCCATTGCATTCAATGTGTGCGGGCACGCGTTGTACCCCTGTGCGCGTTGTACTGCAATGGACCGATCGGTGCCTCCGGCCGCCCATTGCATTCAATGTGTCGCGGGTACGCGTTGTACCCCTGTGCGCGTTAGTACTGCAATGGACCGATCGG